>JAHKKF010493828.1:0-15215 GCA_019740295.1 Labeo calbasu | reverse complement strand
GGTAAATTACTCTAAAAAGAAATTAATTATTAGCTGCTAACTACATCTTAATTACTGTATTCATTACTCTCTCTGAAAAGTATGGCATTATTTATTACTTTCTAAATCCTACATCAGCCTGGACCATTTGAACTGCTCTTAATTCTTTTTAATAAACAATAGCAAGTTGCATAATTTATTACATTTAAAGGAACAAGGTTACACTAAAAACATACATTTTAACTTTAGATGTTAAATTTAAATGCAGCATTGTTTTATTTAGAACTATTCTATAGTATATACTGTATTTAATGCAATTACATCAGAAGTAACTTATTAAATTCCAGAAAAATTAAGTGTAATCCCATTTTCATTTTCACGGAAAAAATAATTAAATTGAACTACCAGTGTATTAGGTAATCCATTACACCCTGCATTGGTTATAATAACAGTAAACTATGCATAATTACATGCAACTAACCCTAATCCAAACCCTTAAGTTTGTTAACATTACTCAGTACTTGTAAAACTATTCAAGTTGCTTTTTTAGCATCAGCTAAATCATGTATTAGTGACAACTTCAATAAAAACGAAGAACTGCTGTCAATACATTTCAATATTTTAATTTCAAAGAAGCAGTTGCACAACCATCACTACAGGCAGTCCAAAAAAAAAAAAAGACAGTACAAAAATTACAATACCAGCTGTTCAGCAAACTGAACGCAAATGAACTATTACCTAGTCGACTAGGCAGCTTGTTTTCAAAGACAGGTCTCACTTAAATTGATGGGTTCACATTGGCTCTGGGTTGTAAATGTAAAGTTGAGGTGGAATGGGAGATCTGGTTGAGGCAGTATTAAAAGATGTTAGTGAACATTCAGGACACTCCTGGAAGCAAGAAACAGCAGCTTTTGTGAAAAATGTTGGCTAGGACAGACCTGTGGAATGTGACCAGGTTAGTTCTGCTAAACGAACGCCGAAACATCTACTGAACATTTTGGATGTCTTTGTAAAGAAAAACAAGTGGAATGTAAAACTCTTGATGTTCACCCAACATTACAGGACAAGCTCCACCCAGTGTTGAGCAACCGGACCAAACAGATGCAGATACCGTGAATCTCAACGAGTCTCATCCGATGTAGATACGATGAAAATCGTTGGCACCAAATGCGGCGTTGCACTTCGGGCACTTTCTCTGACGCGTGTCGTAGCGCGTCTTCACGCACTCGAAACAGAAAACGTGGAAGCACTTTGTCAAAACAGCGTCCTTTACGCGTGAATTGCAGCATGGACATGTCAACCGGGCCTGTATAACAAAAAAAAAATCCTTCAAGAACATGAACACAAAACTATTTCTAAACACCCATGCAAATGGACAACATAAATGACCTTGTAATCGTTTATTTCTTCATTCAGGATCTCATCTCCATTTCGAATGTTCTCCGCAGGTTTCTTGGCCTTCTCAATCTTCCTGCGCAGTTTGGATATGTCCTCCTAATGAGGTAAAAGAAACATCAGGTTAAATAAAAAGTACACAAAATAGCCATTTTTACCCCCTATTCACAAAGTATATCACTTTCTATTGACAGGAGCAGTTTGACACCATTAAACTGCCTTCATATTTGCTGAATTAAATCCAATATTTGCTTCTCATTAATTTTAGGGTGCTGATTTTAAGGAAATAGAGCCCAATTTGCTCTAGCACATCACTTTTCTTAAAAAAAATATGATATATTTTGTAGCATTTTTGCTTTCAATAGCCATTTGTCAGGTGAAGAGGTCTCATATTACACCTTAAAGAAGAACTCCACATCCAGAACAACAATTTACAAATAATTTACTCATCCAAGATGTTCATGTCTTTCTGTCTTTAATTGTAAAGAAATTATGGTTTTTGAGGAAAACATTTCAGGATTTTTCTCCATATAATGGAGTTCATTGGTGCCCTGAATTTGAACTTCCAAAATGTAGTTTAAATGCAGCTTCAAAGGGCTCTAAACGATCCCAGCCGAGGAAGAAGGGTCTTATCTAGCGAAAGATTGGTTATTGTTTTCGAAAAATATAAATTTGTATACTTTTATGCACAAAAGCTCTTGTAGCACAGGTTCTGGGATGCACATCCACGTTCATTTTGAACGAATCTTTAATGTGACTCAAGAAGAACGAGTCGTCTCGGGGAGTGATTCGTTCAGTAGTGCATGCGCAACATCCTATTAGGTTCTGTACTGGAATATGTTCACCTGTTTCGAGTCTTCGGTTTTTGAGTCGTTCGTTTATCTTATGGGGCTGTCACGTGATGCTGATTCTGCTAAAATGAACGAAATGACTCAAAGGTCCGAGTCGGTAAAATGATCCGAACTTCCCATCACTACTACAAATCACGTCTTCGAATCACCACAAGTTCATCGTCCGTGTACTCCGGCTCAAAAAGGTAGAGTATGTCAAAAAACTCCATCCTATTTTCTCCTACAACTTTAGAATCGTCCGACACGTCGTACCTTTTTGTTTGTAAACAGCGTTTGACTTGCACTTTCTTAGTCTTTGCGTGTTCACTTTGTAAACACTAGGTCTGTAGATCCGCCTACATTCCGCATGAACTTTCGACATGATTCAATAGTACGTGAACGCGCATGTTACACAAGCTTTTGTTCTTAAAAAGTATACAAATTTTTATTTTCTGAAAAAAAATGACAGATCGTTTTGCTAGATAAGACCCTTATTCCTCGGCTGGGATCGATTAGAGCCCTCTGAAGCTGTATTTAAAGTACATTTTGGAAGTTCAAAACCTGAAAAATGTTTCCCTCAAAAACCATAATTTCCTCACGACTGAAGACAGATAGACATAAACATCTTGGATGACAAGGGGGTGAGTACATTATTGTGAATTGTTGTTCTGGAAGTGGACTTCTCCTTTAAAGGGATAGTTCACCCAAAAATGAAAATTCTGTCAATAATTGACTCACTCTCAGAACACAAATTAAGATATTTTTGATAAAATCTGAGAGCTTTCTAAATTATGAAATTATGACTGAACCACTGATGTCACATGGACTACCTTTTCTTGGCCTTGAACGTGTCAGTTGTGTTGCTGTCTACGCAGGGTCAGAAAGCTCTCGGATTAATTAATTTGTGTTCTGAAGATAAATGAAGGTCTTACAGGTTTAGAACGATATGAGGGTGAGTAATTAATGACAGAATTTTAATTTTGGGGTGAACTATACCTTTAAAACCAAAAATGTGACTGCTTGTTATTTTGCGAAGTTCATGTACACACCTGTGCACGTCGGGCATTGAAAGACTCCTTTTCTCGAGAAATGCTGTTCTCAACCACCTCCTCTCTGACCGCACTCAACCTCTGCTGCACCCCCTCCAGCTGAGTGCGCACCTCCTCTGAAAGCAGCACAGACTCCTGTGCCTAAAACAGACAAACAGAGAGATTTAAGAGCGTTTTTTTTTTTTGCCATGTTCTCCCACCTAGTATTTATGATGTTGCAAGTATACAAACTGCATGTATGCGAGTACATCTGCAACTGTATGTAGTTGTACCTTGCGTTTGTTCATCTCTAAAGCCTGTGTACGGAGCCCCAGCTCCCTCTCCGCAGCGCTGATGGTGCCCTGCAGGAGGCGCTCCTTCTCCTCTAGCTTCCGAACCACCTGCAGCTGAGCGTCCACCTAAGAGAAAGACAGAAAAATCACATCTTATGTTCTGTTCAGTTGCAAATGTGCACAAAAGCATATGTGTAGGATTTCAGTCTTTTGCTGTATTGGTACATTTCATGTTAATGAATTTGGACTTGCCAAGTCGTACAACAGCAAAAAAAAAAAAGATAGTGGATGAAAATCAGACATTGATATTCATTCCATTAGCTGAGCTTTTAAGTAACGTGACTTACAAATGACAAAGCGCTGGTGGAAACTATATTGAGGAAATTGTAATTTTATGCAAGTTTCAGAGTTGCCAGACTTTTTGAATGAAGACATTTCTAGCTATTCATGGTTTCTTATAAAGATTAATCTTAAAAGATCACACTCATGAGGGGTAATTCACAAAAAATATCTTTCAGAAATGTATATTCGCAAAAGAAATGTCCTTGACTATGTCCAAGCATGGAAATCAATTTAAATTCTCTGCCATTTCTCGGTCTAACCACGGGAACTCTTAAGTTTTAAAGAATACATATTACATGCAGATTTTAGGATCAGAAATCAATGCCCCCCCAAATTTTTTTTTGTTTCATGTGTAAAATTCATATGTATTATTAAATTATTTCATCATTTCATGTTTATACATATATATATATATATATATATATATATATATTTTTTATATTTACACTTTTTTTAAATGTTATTTTTATTTACTTAGTTCCCTAACATTTGTTACTGTTACTGTAGACATGCCATCTCTGAGCTGCATTAAACAGTCTGTGTAAATGTCACTTCTGATTAGGGTTGCAAAAAGGTGGAACATTTCCGGTAAATTTCCAGAAACTTTCCAAAAATCCCTGGAAGATTCCAAAAAACCCCAGGAAACTTCTGCTGCATAAAGACGGATTTTGAGTTTATTGGATTGGTAAGATCCCTATAGTGTCTTACTATAAGTGAATGAATTAATTGTAAGTGTTTGACATAAAAGGCAATGTATACATTTAGTAAGGTTAGAAAAAAAAATTACCCTTTTAAAGGTTAAAAAAGTCCCTGGAAATCCATTTTAAGGGAGCAAATATCAGCCCTTACATTCATTTCTGTATATATAAAGAGTTTAGATGCAAAAGCCTCTAAATCCATCAGAAAATAAGCATTTTTATCAGGCTCATATGAATAGGTTTCTATGCAAGTTCCAGCACTTCTAATTGAGCTGAGGCTGGGATTTAGGGGACTCTGAAGTAAAAGTATTTGATGGACATATACTATGTGTCAAAAGCATTCACTCAGCATCATTATCTTATTTTTGACCGAGGTGGCTTTTAGCTGGTTTTGCATCTGAACTCTCTCTATATATAACATTTTTAAAAATGTATAACTTATTAAAACAAAAAATAAAAAAAACTGGAACATGACCTCAATATATTGTTTCTCAATATATCATGAAATATTTTGTTACAAGATAGTACTATGGCTGTCTCTCTATACTTCATAGTTGCAGTACACACACCAAGCACCTTCCCAAAACAACCCACAAACCACTATAATCCAAATAATTCACTCAAGAATTCATGGTGTTTTCACGTTCATCATCAATCCAGAAGTCAGCCATTGCGGCAGCACTGAAAACAATGCCTCTGAACCTAATGGAACTCGTGTATGGGCTTGGCGGGGAAAAAAAAAAAAAAAAAGTAATTCACTATGTCGGAATAAGAAATGGAAGGAAGAATTCAATTGTCGGGTCACCAGTCTGCAACAAAGGAGGCAAGATCATACAGATATTTACCACCTATTACAGGGCTCGATGATATGGACTGCCCTATGGCCCGGTGCGATTCATACATTCACTGCACTGCATTCATGTTCCAAAATGTCATTTCTGTGAAAATATTATGTTATTACTTGTCTGTAAAAGGCTGTTAACAGAGGCCAGAAATGCTAAAGACGGACATAAAGAGGATAAAATACTGTACTGGAAGAAATGCCTAAATTATGAATTGGGGGTAGGAGTTTATATAAATGTATCTCTGAGGGGAACTGTCTGTTTTTAGGAAAGTTTACATGGTGTTTTCATCTAGCATCTGTAATGCATTATAAAGCAGTGTTAATAAACGTAGTGCAGCTTTGTGTACAGCAGTAACCAAGGAAACATTATCGCTGCTTAGCGTTGAGCCCTGTATTAAAGGAGAAGTCCACTTCCAGAACCAAAATTGACATATAACGTACTCACCCCCATGTCATCCAAGATGTTCATGTCTTTCTTCAGCCATAAATAAATTATGTTTTTTGAGGGAAACATTTCAGGATTTTTCTCTATGTAATGGACTTCTATGGTCCCCCGATTTTGCACTTACAAAATGCAGTTTAAATGCGGCTTCAAACGATCCCAAACGCGGTTGTAAACGATCGCAGCAGAGGAAGAACGGTCTTTTCTAGCGAAACGATTGGTTAGTTCATATTGGAGTTTTTCGACATACCCTACCTGTCTTGAGTCAGAATACACAGAGTTCAGGGAGAGAAAGGCAAGACAAGCGTTTAAAATTAAAAAGTATTTCAATTTCAATTTAATTTCAAAAAGTATTTTTTTTATTAAAAGCAACCGGTCGTTTCGCTAGATAAGATCCTTCTTCCTCGGCTGGGATCATTTACAACCGCATTTGAGATCGTTTAAAGCTACATTTAAACTGTATTTTAGAAGTTCAAAATTGGGGCACCATATCAGTCCATTATATGGAAAAAAAATCCTGAAATGTTTAACTAAAATATTTTTTTTTGCTCTGGAAGTGGACTTCTTCTTTAACTTTAGTTTGTCAAAATATAACACCCTGTCCTTCTCTATATGATTTAGCAGCTTCCACACATTTCTTCCGTGGTTTAGACAGCATAAATTAATAGAACAACGTCTTCAGTAGTACATTAACCGTGCAATCAATGCTGCTGTTTATATCTGAATATTGCCACAATGGTCGCACATCTGGGTAACTGACCAAAACGTGATGTAGGTGCAAACCGCTAACAAATCTATCTAAAAGATACCAACAGCACAAAACCCCAAGCCCACACAAACAGTGTTAATTTTATTGATTAATTATTTTCGAAATGAGACTATGATAAAATAAAACTAGTTTTGAATGACAAAAACTATGACGATAATCTATGGACATTTTCGTTAACAAATTTTAAAAAGATGAAAATGTTAGGGAGGGACGATTTGGCAAAAGATTCATTCAGAATGAATCTGCTGTGTGGTTAGGAGGTTAGACATCTGAAGACCATCATAGCCTGTTGATCTATATGGCGGGACACAAGCTACCATAAATGCTGCACATCTCATGTAACGTTTAAAAATGTCAATTTCTGGGAGTAAGAGAAGAGCATCTGGATAAATTTGACAACGCAAGAGAACTCAATTCGGTCCAGTTTTCTGAGAGAATACGTCGAAGCAGCACCTCTTATACAGCGCTCGAGTACTCTTTCGCGTCTCATGAATGGAGAAATACACACAAAATGACGTTGAATTGTCCGTTTTGACAAGTATTCACGTAAACACACATAGTGAACGTAAACAGTTGAAAGAATATCGGACGTGTAATAGTACATTGCATTCGTGCTTTTGATTTTAAAGGGACAGCAGCCTAATTCAGTTGCTATATTCTGTGGCACTGATGTTAATCAAGCAACAAAAGAAAGATCACTCACTGCTCCTGACCGAATCACTTTAGTAGCCCTAATAAAGATAAATCTAAATTTATTTATATAAATAAATATGAAGAATGTGGTAAACAATTTGTTAGAAAGAATGCATAATTAGCCTATATAACCTCAGGCATTTCACTGAAAGAAAGACCATGTTCTTGTACTTTTATAGAAGTGGTTTCATTTAATTTTAATATAAAGGCATGTTGCATGTCACAGCAGTTAAATCTGTCTATCATGATAAAAAATCCTAATATCAAACCTATACAATGAGGAAATTTTAGAAAAATGCTTAATAAATGCATTACACTGTAACTAAACCCATTAGATTTTATGTAACTAAATCTACTGTAGATTTAGTCGACTAAAATCTTATGATATTTACTCGACTAAAACTAAAACAAATCAGATGACTAAAATATGACTAAAACTAAATACCATTTTAGTCAAAAGACTATGACTAAGACTAAATCAAAATTTGCTGTCAAAATGCACACTGCACCCACCTGTGTTTTAAGTGTGAGCAACTGGTCGGCTAGCTCCTCTTTCTCTTCCTTGAGGAGTTTATGGATCTGGTTAGATTTGATGCGTTCACTCATGAGTTTGAAGTTGGCGTCGTCTTTTTCTCGGAGCTGCTGCATCAGACGAATGTTCTGCTCCTGCATGTCCTCAAACGCCTGGCCAGTAACATCCATTTCACTCAGCAAAGCATCTTCCTCCTGAGAGAGAGACCAATTGAGAATTTCAATTGAATTCTCCAGCAGAATGTTTGCCATTCATTACACAGTAAATCACAGCTCTACCTGCTTAGCAAGAGAGAGTTTCTTATTGAGTATATCGATCTGCTCTTCCACAGAGCGGATCTTTCTCAGGGCCTCTTCGTCGGCCATCTTCTTTCCTTCCCTCCGCTCTCTCTCCTCCAGCTCTCGCACCCGCTGACGGAGCTCCTCGGCCTGCACAAACACATACATTATTACTTAAATAAATGATTAACCTGTTCATCATTTCTTCAGTTGATCTAATTTTTCATTTAGTTTGGAAATTGAGCTCTATATGGTTTCTACCTCTGATTTTGCTTTCTTCTCCGCAGCCATAAGTTGCACTTTATCTCTCTGTTCTTTGGGTGCCGAGCGGTACATATCCAACAACAGCTTCATCTCCCTCTGGGACTCTTGGGCTTTCCTGTATCATAATCATTTCATTACCATCAGCTTCCTTATTATCATTATTAGCACTTCCCACAGTCATTTTCACCATTATAATCATCATTTTAATCAGAATAACTTACTTGAGGTCCACCCGCACTATTTTCAGCTGCTCCATCTCTTTGCGTTTGGGTCCTCCAATCACAGCGCAGCGTTCAGCTGCTAGGTCTTCTGATTGGCTGCTGCTGGTGCTGGCTTTCTCCCGCTCTTCTTTCACCACTACGCCTCCAGTACTCCCACGAGTCACTCTCTCTCTTTCTCTCTGCTCCTTTTCTTTGTCCTTTTCTTTTTCTTTCTCTTTATCCTCCTCTTTCACTACAGTCTCTGTGTCTGTACCTGGTTCAGTCTTTACTGTTACACCTGAAAGGGGAAATACGTACATTTCTAAAACAAAAGAAAAAGATAAATCCAACAAATATAGCTTCAGCATATTATATAGCAGCAGCAATGTAGCAGCAATTATGGGGCCAAGCACTAGGCAAGCAAGCATCAGAGCAACTGAAGAAGATTTTAGTCAAAATTGGTGAAAAATCATAAAAACAATAGATGGCACTGTTATCAAATCGATGTGGTGTGTTCAGTGTGAGATGACAATGACACAAAGTTTGGTGTCAGTATGTCAAAGCTTTGCAAAGGTTAAGCCTCAGAGACATTTTGGCATCATGGCTCAAATTTGTTGCGCTGCTATACAAACGCGGTTTTGTCTTGCGACACATCCATAACTTTGTGTCAGCACAATCTGAAGATGATAACGCTCTTGACAAACAGGAGGCGCTGTTACCAAACAGATATGGCATCAGTGTGAGGTGACAATGGCACATACAAAGTTTGGTGTAAATATGTCAAAGCTTTGCAGAGATACAGCCTCAGATGCAGTTTGGCATCTCCCCAGAGAATTCATTGATTTTTTTTGGCATTTTTGCATATTTTGACAGGACAGTATAGCAGTGACAGGAAACAAAGTGGGTTCGAACACAAGGTTATAGGCGCAGACGAATTCATTGATATGTTAAACGATAACCGTTTTGTATATCGACACAAAATATAACTTTTTGTCTGCATGGTCTGAAGATGATCTGAGCCAAATTTGGTGAAAATTGGACCAACTGTCTAGAAGGAGTTAGAAAAAGTATGTTTTTAACATCAATCAAAATAGTGGACAGGAAGTTTGGTCAATTTTGGCATAATTGGTATCGATGTTCTTGGCATGACCCAACGAATGTACTAAAATCACTTTCATTACAATTGGCCAATTTAATCAAATGTTATTAGCATTGACACTATCCTCTATCAATGTGCCAAATTTCATAATCTTCCCGAAAGCGGTTCTATGTGCTGCCATAGACTCCCAGAGTGAAAGACGCATAAACATAATAATAGGGATGCCAATAGATACAATAGGTGCCATTGCTCCTTCGGTGCATGGCGCCTAATAACAACTCTATAATGTAAAATAATATAGCACATGTCATTAGGGTTGCACCATATGGGTAAAAAAAAAAAAAAAAAAAAATATATATATATATATATATATACATATTTTTTTTGTTGTTGTTTTGTTTTGTTTTGGTTTGTTTTTAATTTTTTGCAATGTCTTTTGCAATATGAAAAATGCAGGAATTTTCTCAAGAGTGGTTTTGTTAAAGAGTGCATCTTCACAGAATATTAAAAATCAATTCTCACATCACATCTCTAAGCCAAAGCAATACCTTAGCAAACGCTATTAGGCAAAAAACAAAAAAATCTGAGTACCAGTGGTGCTGGGTGTGGCGGATCCGCTCTCTGGCTCTGACTTCACAGTAATGTCACCCGTCGGGGCAGGTGTATGTGGGGAGGCGGTCTCTTCCTTCACATCCATCTCTGTACTGGACTGTGATTGGATAGCAGCATTACCTTTGGCAGCACGGAGCTATAAGAGACGGCAGAAACTTCAGCAACCCCTTATTTTTTGTTGTGTTTAACAAAATATTTTAGAGTCATTAAGTTTGTGCTCTAACCTGGTTGAGCTCCTGCTGAGACTCTCTCAGTCTGAGTTTATATTTAACCACCTCTCCCTTCAGCTGCTGGTTATGAGTCTGCAGTGTACTGATCAAATGTCTCATCTCACGGTTTATTGGGCCTGAGAAAGAACCAAAGCGTCATTTCAAAAGCTAAAAAGAGATTAACATCATTATAAAGAGAGCAGAGGAAGGTTACCTGCTTGTTCATTAGCAGCTAATGTCTGCTCAAATTCGATCCTGAGCATCTCGTATTCCTTGCGCACCTGTGCTAACGTGTCTTCCAACTGAATCACTTCAGTACGGACCTTACGCTGCAAGGACACCTCGTCATTCTGAAATAAACACATAAATTATCATTTGACACTTACTTTAATGACATTCACGTGAATTAATTCACTGTTCATTGAGATTATCATTCCATGTACCTCCATGTGGTCCAGCTGGCGCAGCCGGGCGGTCCTGGTCGTGTTGAGTCGCGCTTTGGTCTCGTCCAGCTGAGATTTCAGCACCAGTGATTCATTATAGAGCACAGAGAACTGAGACTGCAGACAGCGATACTCAGCGCTTTCTCTAGCCACCTCCTCAGCCCTGGACAAAAGCTCCACCTGACAGAGATGACAATGCTTGTTAGTGAATTTAAAAGATTCTAATTCCATTATTTATGAAAAGTGCACTACAGTTCAAATATCAGGGGTCAGTATGTTTTTTTTCTCACAAGAAGTATCTTACGGATGCATTTATATGAGCAAGAATACAGTAAAAACAGTGATATTGTGAAATAATGTTACATTTTAAAATAACAGTTTTGCATGTTATATTTGTTAAATTATGCAGCATTATTTTAGTCTTCAGTGTCACATGATCCTTCAGAAAGCATTCGAATATGCTGATTTGCTGCTCAACAAACATTACTACTATTAATGTTTAAAACAGCTGTGCTGCTTTATTATTTTATATATTTTTTATTTGAATTTGAAATAGAAATCTTAACATTATAAACATTATAAATGTCTACATTTAATGCATCCTTGCTGAATAAAAGCATTCAAATCTTTAACATTTACTGACCCCAAACATTAACTTTTAAGCAGTTTATATGTTTTGGTGACCTTAAAGTTATAATCTAAGAATGCTCAGAAAAACAAAACACAGAAACCTGTGATATAGGCCATGTCATTATTTTATTACTGCTACCACACCATTTTATAGTATTTTTATAGTATTATTACTGCATTCTTGTTCACTCAGTTGCCATTCATTCACTCAAACTGTTTTGAATTAGTTTTAATAATGCTTTGTTATTAATGTTCTATAAAGGTCATTCTGTCTCAACGCCAGTTCTCCGGCTTTCATTTTTGATTTTGCTAATATTTTTCCTGAAGATAGACATGTATAGCGATGAAAGCATCATAATGTTATTTTTACCCAGAGATTGGTAGGTCTATTAGTAAAATCTGCTTACTTTAGCTTTCTTTGTTGCACTGTGTGCCAATAGTGACCATTCACAAATGGGGAAATTTTTCCTCCAAAGTTTGCACGCCTGTAACTCAAAAAGTATATAAGAAATCTTATTACTCTTTAGATATTGGGTCTTAAACTTTCCTTTCGGCATCTCCATTTTTAAAGCCCTATGTGGTTCAGTTCCAATTGTTTTGATAGAGGGAAACAAGACGCATTCCTAGTTTCAGCATTACATATTCTTCAGTCATTCTGCTTTAAATAAAATAAGTATCAGCTGTATACAAAGTGACAAACATTTGGTTTTCGACTATTGAAAATGGATAATATTCAATAATCTGGACATGGAGCCTCATTGAGATCCCCATAGACTGAACGATGTAAGGCCTTGAAAAAGTTTTCAAAAGGAAAGTTTATTAAGAGCTAGAATCTAAAATCATATAGTGATATCTGTAATTGCTCTTGAGTTACAGGAACGCAAAAGAATATTTATGGCACTCGGACAGGTATGTTCAGTGCAGTTGTTTTGACAGAAGGAAATGAGATACATTTCTAGTTTCAACATTATTTGTTCTTCATTTGGTTTCTGAGCACTGAAAATGTGTACATTTTAATGATTTACTGCTGGAGCCGTATTGAAATTATTTCTGGGACTGAACTATACAGGGCCTTTAAAATGAAGATGCCAAAAGGACAGAGGTACTAGACGGTGCCAAGTACCCTCAAATGAAAGCAAAAGCAATTAAAGATCTGGCAAACTATTCTCAGCCCAAGCCCGTCTTTTTTCTCCCATATCCCAAAACAGCTTATACTACTGTTTCAGCTATTAAAATAGTTTAGTTTCGTATGCAATGGCAAAGTGATTATATTTCGTTTTTATCAAGTTAATTTAGAAAAAACATTTTGAAGGTTTTTTTTTTGGTTCATTAAATATACGTTTTTTAAAGTAACAACAAAGCGGCCAGCGGAAGATTGATCATGGTCTGTTTGATAAATTTTGCCTTTTCACATCATCACAACGTTAAACCTATATAAATGTGTGCTATTAGGCGCATATCCAATCATTTGTGCGGAGAGTGGAAGCTAAAGCCGCTTTGCAGGACATGGAGGCGCCAGCGCAGTCACTTGCATTTTTTTCCAGTGGAAACAATTTAAAATATTCTGTCATTTTTTTTGATAAGAGATAAAAGTAATACATCATTCAGAACTGTAAACGGTCTACTTTTATTTGTGTGCACACAATATCAACAAAACGTTGCAAACGATGCTTCTATAAAATAAAGAAAACAAACATGATGCGCTTTCTGGCGTCTCAATAGGAGCGCTTCACAAAAAATAAACCGAAAATACACACCTCACAGACATGATACTTGTATCTACAAAAAGCTTTAAATTATAACTTAACAAAATAAAGCAAATCGAAAACAAAAACACTTTCATTATGCAATCTGTAAAGATGCATTTCTCTCTAAAGGCGCATCCAAAGAGATGGCGAGTCAGGATCGGCCACTTCATCCTTGCGACACTGACTCAGAAAACTCTAGTTTATTAATAAATAATAAAAAAAAAAAACTCCTTACTATTTGACCCCGACACATTCATGGTAATAACTTTTGCCAGTGCTTTGCGGCAAGCTTTAGCCTATTGCTGTTATCAGAGACAAAACACCTTCCGAGCCGGTCTCGAAAGTGAAAGCAAAAGTGAAGTCTCGCATTGTTTCCACCAATGCGGGAAAATTTTTTTTTTTTTCATCACCGTAATTGGTGGATGTCTAAAATATAGGCTAAAAATATGGAGAAGCCTAAAACAGGCCCGAAGCCCAGCGCGCTTCTGAACTATGATGTGAAAATTGGCCCGAAGCCCGGCCCTATAGGGGCATTAAAATGTCGAGGTCTGTTGTGCTCGGGCTGAAATGCAGAGCTGTACCAGGACATATCAATTTCATTGCCAGTAACAGACGGTAAAATTCAAAAGTTATTCTTGACTGCACTGTATTGCTTTCGTGCGTGGCAATACAGTAGGGCATTGTTTTGATGCTTATCCGAAAAAGATTTTTTCTTTCGCTTTTTTTTTTTTTTTTTTTTACCCATTTTTTTCTTGTCCCCCCCTGACTCAAGAGTCAAATGTCACCCATGACATGTCTGTTTCTTCAGAAAAAAAATAGCAAAATCATTAGCAAAATGTGAGCCGGGAAACTTCTAAATTTTGTTGATTTAAGACAGAATGACCCATCACTATGTTTTCATTTAGAAAATTGGCAGTAAATTCCACTCATATTAAAGGAGTGTTTTACTCTGTTTCAGAGTATCTGCGTTTTCAAGTTTAAGCTGATAAGGAGCTTCCTTTCAAGGACAAGATATGAGCGTGTGGGGTTTGTAATTTTCCACTCCAAAGAGCGTAACAGTTCACTGCCTCTAAATATCAGATTTAATCTGGTATTGCCTGAACAGGAAGCAATACTCACAATAAACATAAGATGGATCTAATGGTGTATGTGGTCTCAAGGGCTTTACCTTCATGTTATTGTTCTCCTGGTAAACTGTCTGCAGGTCCTGCTGAAGTTTCTGGAGCTCACTAAGCCGATTCTCCGCCAGCTCCCTGTTCTCCTCCAACTCACTATTCATCTCCTCAAACTAACAAGAAACAAAAAATGATTTCATGGTTTATTATAATTCAATGTTAAGTGCTCAGGTACCTTTATATGACAAATAAAACACTTTACAAAAAATATTCCGTAACAAAATCATTTTGCCAAGGCTTTACCAATGTGAAAAATATATGTGTGAGCAGGCTAGCAAACATTAAACATAACACTAACATTACCATTCACAAATGCGGGGTAAAAATACTCATTTATTTATTGACAGAAATTAACATTTTTGTTCAAGAAGGACGCACTAAATTAATCAAAAGAGACAGAAAAGGTAAAAAGTGTTCAACTGAAGGATTCTATAGTGTGCAAATAGCTGCTTGCTTCATGTTTACAGTAAGATTCATTGAAGTGCAAATATTGACACTAAATGTTAAAATGACTGGTCATTTACCTTTCTTTTGTTGATTGTGATGGTTCCACATACACTGCTTGCTTCACCATACACCTTATAACCTTTACTGTTCACCTGGTTATGATAGAAGAGCACAATATAAGTTCTGCCACATAGTAAAACAACAAAAATACTATATCTTGAGTTTACTATTACAAATGTCTGTCAGAGTCAACGTAAAACAGAAT
>JAHKKF010493823.1:0-10776 GCA_019740295.1 Labeo calbasu | reverse complement strand
AAATTAAGTGAGAGTAATAGAGAGCACCTTGTGTTAATGCTGCATCTACAATACATCATCAGTCAATACAAGTAAACACTAAATCAATTAGGTTACCAAGGGCTGTATTCTGTTTTGTTGTTGCTGTTTCTTTATTGTGGTAAGACAAGTCCTCAGAGAATAAGACACACAAATGTCTGAGTCTGGCTGTATTGCTCAGGCTACGCTTTAGTGTGGCATTAAGATGGAACATTTTTATTTACTTACTTACTCTTTCCCTCCATGTTCAGAAACATTTTTTAGCTTACGAGAGCTATAGCTGATGAGTAAAAGTTTAATGTTTTGATAACGGCAAGTCGAGCTAAAGAAGATGACAGGCAGCGGAGATTAAGATCCAAGCTCTGAGGATGTATGAAAACAGCCAGATGTGCTTAAGCTAAATGAAAATCATCATCTGACCACCCTTTTGACAGTATTGTGCAGTGGGGTGGGAGGGACAGCAGGGATACTGTATGGAGATTAATGCATAATTAATGATTTTATTATTATTATTATTATTATAAAATGTAGTTTTTCTTAAACAATTGAACATACGTTTCATTCAAACTATTCAGCTGCTGTTGTTTTTATTTACTTTGTTTAATCCAATGTAATTTACAGAGATGGCAAAAGTACACACATCCTTTACTTAAGTAGAAGTACAGATACTCATGTTTAAAAATACTCTGGCAAAAGTAGAAGTACTGACTACACTTGTTTACTTAAGTCAAAGTAAAGAAGTATGGGCTCAGACATGTACTTAAGTAAAAAGTATTACATTACTACTACCTGTTTTAGTGTCACGCTGGTAACTGGACCTCACACCATATTGACACATTAGTACAAAATAACTTACATTTAAAATTTGTTAGCTAATGAATGTATCAAGGCTAAACCAGCTCATCGAGTTATCTTTTGCACACTAATGGACAAATGCACACGGCATTATGTCAAAATGACCGATGTTGGCGTGTGACCTCGTAAAGACAATCTGACCCGACCGTAAAGATGAGATTAGATCTGATATCTGTCAAATGTGTGTCATGTATTAAAGGGTCATCAGTCATTCATAGTGTTTTTTTGTTTTCTTTTCTAAAGACATGACGTGATTGCTGCTGTACTGTGAATCTCAAGCACACCTGCATTCTTATCATGCGTTTCTTTTGCACGTTATCATCATTGTGTGTATGAGGTGTGTTCAAACTGCTTGTCGTTATGTATTTGGTCATTTTGTAATGTCTTTTTTTTAACCTGTATGTTACTCTGTAGTACAGTTTCATTCATTTCATTTTGGTCATACGCATTTCTTTTAGAGTTTTCCTGTGAAGAAATCCTAAACAAGGGTTGAGATGAAGGCAACCAAGTTTACACTTACAATGGAATTCATACAGAAGTATACAACACATATGTTATGAAATGTGTATAAAGCACTTGGTTGTGTTGCTGTTTATTTAGCTGAAAATAATGAAGTATATTGTAAGACACAGTTGATCTGACAAGCTCATATGACAGATGCAAATGGAGACTATTGGAAATGTAAGTTAAGCAATGTATAAACAGTTGTTTGAATTGAAAAGTATTGCATTGCAGTTGATTTAATTAACTTGAAATACTGCTTTTCCTCTCCAACCTGCATGTTACTCTGTAGTTCAGTTACATTCATTTCATTTTTTGTCATATCCATTTATTTTAGAATTTTTTTAGAAGGGTTGAGATAAAGGCAACCTAGTGTCTATGCATTCCTCCAAAACTCTAAGATGCATGAACAATTTCAAAAATGCATGTAATATTTGAGCTTTTTTAAAATCTCAAAATGGCACTTGGATTAAACATGCAGATAAAGGGGAAATAATACATCCCTTATAATGAATCGCATCACTTTAATGATATTTCAGTTATAATGAATTTCATAACTTCAAAAATTTGTTGTCAAGCCACTGGAGTCACATACTTTTGTTTTATACCTGTCTAGACCTTAAAAGTGGTAGTTGCGTAGACTATCAATAGAGGGACAGAAAGTACCCAGATTTCATTAAAATACTCTGTATTTGTGTTCTAAAGATGAATGAAAGTCTTATGGGTTTGGAATGGTATGAGGGTGAGTAATTGACAGAATTCACATTTTTGTGTGAAAAATCCCTCTAAACAATATTGTTTTCTTTTATAAAATAAAAGTTTTAAATCTTGACTGTTTACATTTTGTGACCACCATTAAGTGCCACACCAGTATTGTATCAGTGCTCATGTTTTCTTTTTTTAATTCTGTCTGTTGCTGTTTAAAGCTAAACTATCTTTTACAATACAGGCATTTTTTGGTGTTTGTCACATTGTTAAATGAATTGATTTGATTAATGAGATACTGTTTTGTCCTAACCAATTTAAGGCAAATAAAAGCCATTGAATGCACTATTAAAAATGTTTACTTGAAGTAAAAATAAACCATGTTCAGTTTGTATATTGTGCTGGATTTATTTGCTTTATATATAGATGTAGATATAAATGCACCATTAAAACAGAAAAAGTCCTGTTTTTTTTTTTTTTTTTTTACTGTTGGCAGACTGTAAATGAACAGAAAATGTTTTTTTTTTTTTTTTTAGTTACAGTACAAAGTCCAGGTAATGAGCTGCCTTTTTTTACAGTATACATGTAAATTAAGATACAGCTTTCACTTCAAAAGGCTATGGTTTAAATGATTAAATATGAGCGCTGCAAGTTTCAGGTTTAGGTGCTGCTCTATTTTGTTTACTGCAGTACGGAGGAGACATATTCCTGGCGAAAAGTGCCATCTGCTGGCAGAGAATGAATTAGCAGTTTTCATTTTGTCATTCTGCTCTGTTAGACCAAAGCCAAAAACGACCCTTATTTTTTACGCAGAAAACACGCAGTAGTAAATGCAAACCGGTGGATCGACAAGAAGATAATGAATTATAAATCTCTAAAGATATAGCCTATAAAATATTTACATTTTGCTACATGAATATAATTGTTTGATAATAATTGTTTCAATTAAATTAAAATTAAATCACTTTAATTAAATTTAATGGGTGGAAAGCGCTTAACGTGAAACTGCGTTGCCTTCATTTTCTGGGCTCATAAGTGTTTTAGAATGGCCCTGAGACAGAAGTCACTGGCAGAGTCCCTTCAGAAAATCAAAGAATATCTACATAGAAATGGTGAGTGTATGTTTTAGTCAGATCGGCATTAGTTATTATTGTTCATTTTAAAAGTGTAATTGTTTCATTCAAATGCATGCTTTTAAAAGAAAAAGTATTGGTATATCAGTTTTGGCAATACTGGCCCTGTATTTATAGTTTTGAATCGATAGAAAAAACTGTAGTATCTCTCACCCCAAGCGCTGCTACTGAATCTAGTGCTCACTAGACTGCTATTAGCTGTAAAGCAGAGACTTTTACTAAATATCTTTTCAAAAGTATGTGGTAGTGCATTTCCAAAGTTCTAATCTCCAAACAGATCATCACAAATCTAGTTTTTCAAAAATTTAGACATACCTTTAATTCAAAGTATTGAGTTGCTGTTGTTTTTATTCAATTCAATACAACTGACTATTATTTAAATTAACTTAATGAATCATACATGAATCATTAGCTATAACTTTGGATTTTTAGCTAGTTTATTAAGTGTTTTTTTTTGTTGTTGTTGTTGTTGTTTTTTTTTGTTTACCATACTATATATATTGTTTACCAAATGTATGTATATTACATTCAGATCTGCCACCATTCCACTATACAGTGATGACTTCTTACAAGAAAATCAACAACTGATGATAAAGAATACATAAACTGGAAATCACTAATATGTAGCATGTTTTTATGCATTTTTTCTATATGTATATAGTTTGTTTTAATTTGTAAAATTTGTACATCATCCCATTTTCCCCATGATATATGTGGTCACCAAATAAGCAAAAGAATATCAGTAGATGCAAGTATTACTGCCTCAAGACAAAGCAGTAGATGCTACCAGGGATTAGGAACCTTGCAGAATGTTTAGCTGAGGGACAGAGAGACAGTGACAGGAACCTCTGGGCAGCTGTGGCAGAAACAGATTTTACAGGAATCTCTGGGCCATGAGCTTTTCCACAAAGTCAACTGTGACAGGGTATTTTGGGACTGCTAGATGCTATAAGGCTTGACACCCCTCTAAGATGCTATAGCATTGAGGGAAGTCTTAAAGTGTAGTGGTAAGTCGTGCAAACAAAATTTCTATCTCATTTTCATTTGACATTAATTAATGTGAAGATGCTTCATTTATGCTGTCCATATACTATTTTTTTTACTATTTAAATCGAATTGTACAAGTTTGATCCTTCTTTCCTATTTCTGTAATAAGTTTAAAATTTTAAAGGTCAGTAAATCCTGAATATATTACACATGACTGAATAAAAATGATTGATTATTCAGTTGGACCTGTTCAATCCAGAGATAATTAAAATGTAAAACGTCTATGATTTAAAGTGTGGAACAACGCCCCCATCTGTTCTTAGAATGTAGGCACTGAATATGAACAGAAAACCAGTAATTTGACACTACATACATGTTAATGAACAAGTGCAATGTCACAAATGGCACTACTGAAAAGATAAAAAGTTTTAAAAAGGTTACAGGTTTGTAATGTCAGACAATGTCATTATTTGAAGTTGACCAGTAAGAGTGAAACTATTTTATTATCACTGAATTCTTAATCACAGACTGAATAAACACAAAAGAATGAATGTAGCTGTATCACTCAGACTGCACTGCAGTGTCTATTCACAGGAGCAATCTCACTCCTGATTGTAACCGGGGCTTTGACCTGCTCCATCTCCGACCGGGGCCAGTTCACTTTCAGCTTCTAGTGTAGGAAAGCAGAATACTAAGTCTCTCTGTCTCTTTCAGATTAAGATGTAGAATAAAGAAGATTTAATAGTTATGAAACTAAGAAAATAGTTCAGCATGTTTTACTCCTCAAAATAATAATACTACTAATATTTAATACTTAAAAGTGTGAACTTTTGAACTTTTTACTTTCTTGCTTTTTTCTGCATACCAAATTAATGACAATTTTGCACCATTCACAATAAAATGAAAAGAAAAAATAAAATACTCAAGCTGTGCACCCAATTTTTTAGGCTGATTCATGTGACCTGTGAAAGGGTGGTGCAACTGCCACAGATGATCTCACATCACTTCAGGGACATACCTGTCTATCAAATCCTTATTTATTATTATTAAAATGGTGAATTTATAAAACCTCCAACCTTGCATGACTGGCTTAACCTCCTTTTTGGTCTTAGGGATTTCCTCCACTGGCAGTAAACACTTACTCATTCTCATACACACAACGCAATGATACACACAGTCTGTGTTGAAAGCCATTGTCATCATCAGGATGAGTGCATCTCAGCATGAGCACATAGTTAACACACTGCCCTTAGCGGTTTCTTCACCAGGGTGGAACCTGAACACTGGTCTTTAGGCTTAAACTCTGCTAGTGGTGACAGCTCGGACTGACACATGTACTCTCCCACACACACCCTACGTCCTTCACCTACCCACAGAGTCCACGAGCCGCCCTGGAACTCCATCTCTATAAAAGATCAGAGCTGGGCTCAAAGGTGCCATCCCCATTTGGACAACTCGAACCATTTCCTGCAGTGTCCTCTCTGGGTTCATCTGATCTCCGTATCCATCCACAAGATGTCTTGCAAAGGAGCAAAGACCACGACCTCAAGGTCCATTATCACCAAGAGTCGCTGTGGTTCAACGGCCTTTCCACAGAAAGCCCACAGCGTGTATGGCGGTGCTTTAGGAGGAAGCACCATCTCTTGTACCTCCAGAGTTGGAGTGTACGGTAGAGGACTTGGTGGAGGATCTGGTTTTAGTGGAGGGTCTGGTTTAGGTGGAGGATTCGGTTTTGGTGGTGGATACGGTGGAGGATTTTCTGGAGGGGACATTCAGCTGAATGAAAAGGCCACCTTGCAGCACCTGAATGACCGCCTGGCATCCTACATGGAGAAGGTGCGCTCACTGGAGGCTGCCAATGCCATCCTGGAAAGGAAGATCCGCGAGTACTATGAGAAGAAAGGGGCGATTGTGCAGAAGGACTATAGCCCCTACTGGAACACCATCAAGGACCTGAAGGACAAGGTACAGTGCTATCTAAATGCATATGAAACAAGCAAGATCTAATGCAATTACATTCTTTCAGATATAGCAGCTGAAAAACAGATCACAGATCATCATTTGCTTCCTCAAAATTTGAGAATTTTCTCCACATTTATATGTGCTCTCATGTATTAAATGTTCTACCTTTCAGATTAACAATGCTACCACCCACAACGCCAACATCCTCCTGCAGATTGACAACTCTAAACTGGCTGCTGATGACTTCAGGGTGAAGTAAGTAACACGGTGTTGACCACATTGATGTGAACTTAGACAAAGCCAGTTTGATGGATAAAATGTTCTGCAAAATTGTTTTCAACACTGACAATAATAGCAATGAATGTTTCTTAAGCGGCACATCAGCATGTTAGAATGATTTCTAAAGGATCGCATGATACGGAAGACAGGAGTAATGGCTGACTTCTAAAACAAATTAGCATCGACATGGCAGAAATAAATTACATTTTAAAACATATTATAATAAAAATTATGGTTTTACTGTATTTTTGATCAAATAAATGCAGTCTTCCTGAGCATAAGAGACTTCTTTCAAAAACATTAATAAAACTTACTGGTTCCAAACTTTTAAACAATAGTGTGTGTGTTTGTATTAATGACATTATGACATACGAACACCACGTTCAAACAATGTTTGGTGTGTCTAATCCCTATGTCACCTTTCCACTAATCAGATATGAGCATGAGTTGGTGATGCGGCAGTGTGTGGAGTCTGACGTCGCTAACCTGCGCCGCTTGCTGGACCAGACGAACATGGCAAAGTGCGACCTGGAAATCCAGATGAAGGGTCTGGAGGAAGAGCTGGCATTTATGAAGAAGAACCACCAGGAGGTTTGTAGTTGTTTTCCGATAGATCACAATGTATAACTGACCCTAAAAGTTTAAACTATTATATTATATTATATTATATTTTATTGTGGCATTACAGGAACTGTGTGCACTGAGGGCTCAGCTGACAGGTACCGTGAACGTAGAGGTTGATGCTGCTCCTCAGGAAGACCTGAACAAGGTTCTGGAGGAGATTCGTGCTCATTATGAGAACATCATACAGAAACACCGCAGGGAACAGGAAGACTGGTTTAAAGACCAGGTAAGACATCTTCTTTCTCCCTGAACCTGCTGGTTGAATTCTACTTTACTTTCAAACAGAGTAATAAACCACATATTGTAGAATCTCACTTGAAGTAGTGCCTGGATTGTGATATAGTGTTTTTGACTTTTGTTCAGATGGCAGGGTTGAACAAAGAGATGGCCAAGAGCACAGAGGACATAGAAACATCCAGGTCACAGATCACACAGCTGCGAAACACCTTGCAGAGTCTGGAGATCGAGCTACAATCTATACTCAGCATGGTGAGACACAAGTGAAATGTAGAGTGAGAGAGATTAGATACATAAGACAGGAATAAAATTGAAAAAAAAAAAAACTGAGCAACGATGCTTTATGAAGTTTTTGTGCATGTTCTCAAACAGATAGCAGCACTGCAGAAGTCACTGATGGAAACAGAGGCTAGGTACAGCTCTATGCTAGCATGTTACCAGAACCAAATCAACATGCTGGAAGCCGAGTTGGCTCAGTTGAGAGCTAGCATTGAGCAACAGGGACGAGATTACGCTGTGCTGCTGGACATCAAGACTCGTCTGGAGCAGGAGATCGCCACCTACAGGTGCCTCCTGGAAAATGAAGGCGTTAAGTAAGTTTGTTCTTTTATAAATATCAGTGGAGCATGTATTATATTATGTTGTCCAGGAATGGCTTCAGTAATTAATTTTTTTCTTCCTCTTACTCTTCCAGGGCTCAATTTCAAGGTAATTGAAATCTCTCTTTGTATATTGTGGTAGGATGGTAAATTTCTGGTAGTGTCTATTGTACATTACACATTAATGACTCCTTCTCTCTTGTCCTTCAGCTGGAATCTCAAGTGGATCTCAATCCTCTGGTGGATCCCTCGTTGTCACATCTGGTGGATCTCAATCCTCCGGTGGTTCCTTCACCAGCACAACTGGTGGAACAACAACCCAAATCAAGCAAACCACCCCCACTCCACAGCGTACTTACTAAAGTGACAACATGTCGCTTTGTGAGACAGTATTCAAACACAGACATTTATCTTTAAATTTATGACAAGGAACAAGAAAAATTGTTATTTTTAAGATATCAAAAGACACTCACTGTTGTGTTTTTGTATGTGAGAAATACCTGTCTCTGAAAATAAAAGTGCTGTCAAGAAATATTTCCTGTTTTTACTTTTTCTTTTTTTTTAACACATGAGACTATGGTCTAAAATTTAAAATGTTGTGAAACACATGGCAGTCACAATCTTGAAAGCAAATATCATATAGATCACGTAGATCACCACACTCAGAAATTAACTTCATAAGGGGCAGTATTACTTATCTATTTATTGTCAGAGACATATTTATTTTGCAGCATAAATAATTAAAAAAAAAATATTTGTAATTTTTTATGAACAATTGCAGTTTGCCTGCTTGTCTCGTGTGCCGCCTATTGGCCAGGAGATACTATTGTATATCTTGGACAGACACTTGTATCTTTTTCCAAAAGAATGCGTTATTAACGCGTTAGTATTACTCAGGATACACTGCAGTGTCTATTCAAAGGGGCGATCCCACTGCTGATCAGCACAGGGGCTTTGATTCACTCCATCTCCAACCTGAGCCTGTTCACTTCTCCTTAGATGACCAGGTGGTCCCGAGTGTAGTGTATGGAGTGTGAGATTCTTTATTGTTTATCATGAAATAAACACAACAGTTGGCGACGAGGCTTACACGACATGATAAAGTCACAGAAGAACCTGTCCTAGTTTTGTTTTCAGACTGGGCTTTTTTTTCTGGGAAAAGCATTAAGAATAATGTCACAGAATGAGTTCAAGAGACATTTTGACAATGCTAACGCCATCACCTGTCAAAATGAAAACATACATCGGTGAGTCTATACAATGCCTGTGCCTGTTGAGGTCAGTGATCAGCAGAGTAAATTGGATCTGTACATAGTACAAACAGAGGGGCAGGACTTCGGGGACGTGACTGGTTGCGGAAGTTAAAGTTGGACTGGGAATCTATTAAAAGTCTGCAAGTCACAGTTTCTGCTTCATTGTGTACTCAAAAGAAACTGGAAAAAAATGCTGGATGGTGCTGTAACAGTGTTTCAACCAGGCATGGTAACCAAGTTCCCAAGTTTCATAAGACACGTCCCATTCCCTCCCTTACCAAAAAGAAGTATACTTTGATTTTTATTTTATTAAGTATACTTAAGTCTATTTTTAAGTATACTTTATGTAGTAAGTATACAAATATCAGTGTACTAGTAGTATACTTGTAAGTGTACTATTTCAATACTCCTTGGGACTAAATTGGCCCACTTTCTAGTTTATAAAACTATACTTTAAGTATAACAGTAGTAAACTTTGAGTACACAACTAGTTTACATCTATAATTTTAGTTTGTACTGCAACTATACTTGTATGAGCCATTATTTGTCATTATAGTGACACCTGCTGGCGAAGGACTGTCACTAAAGACTGTTTAAATATCGCGTCCCTAGTAAATGACGTAATGAGCTCGTGGAACTGTGGAAGACGCCAGCAGATGTAAGGTTTCAATTGATGCTTAACGTTTTGTTTGTGGATAACGCCAATACTAATTGTTTAATATATATCATTTTTTCTTTCTTCTTCTTTTTGAGAATAAATTAAGTCATCATCGTATCAAACCATCTCGTCATTGGAGCACTATTGAACTCACTGTAAGGGCCAAACAAGTGACTAAGAAATCACGCTTTGGTCACTACAATACTAAAAGTGAACTTACAGGTATACTGATAAGTGTACTTTAGTACACTTTGAATTATAGTTTCAGTAAACTACTAGTTTAGCAGTTTTATACTGCAAATATACTCATAAATTTTCTTTTCAAAAACATTTTATTTTAGCTTCATGCATTCTTTTTTATAAACACTTGAATGCGGGTAAATAAGAAAAAATAGAAATAAATAAACAACATTTTGAACAAAAAGCTGAAAAAGACTATGCAATGATAATAGAATGATAATCAAAACGTAGATGAGTCGATCAACACTCCAAAGCTTGACAGTCATTATTACCTCTTCATGGGTCGACATTTTCTTTAACAACGTTACACAGTTTTGATGCTGTTTTATGTCTGATTATTGTGTTAATTACATGTGAACCCTTACCAAAAAGTAGTATACTTCAAGTTTATTTTATTACTTTATGTAGTAAGTATACAAATATTAGTGTACTAGTAGTATACTCATAAGTGTACTATTTCAATACTCATTGGGACTAAATTGGCACACTTTCTAGTATATAAAAATATACTTTTAAGTATGCTTTAAGCATAACAGTAGTAAACTTTGAGTACACAACAAGTTTAAATCAAAGTTTTTAGCTTGTACTGCAACTATACTAAAAGTGAACTTACAGGTATACTGATAGTTTATTAATTAAATACTTGTAGTAGCATTTTTAGTACACTTTGAAGTGTAGTCTCAATAAACTACTAGTTTAGTAGTTTTATACTGCAAGTATACTCG
>JAHKKF010493808.1:0-11575 GCA_019740295.1 Labeo calbasu | reverse complement strand
TGAACGAATCACTCCCCGAGACGACTCGTTCGTCCCGAGTCACATTAAAGATTCGTTCAAAATGAACGAATCGTTCAAGAACGACCCATCACTATCAGGGACCAGCCAAGAATGATCACACTAGTGTGATCGTAGGCGTGAAAGGGTTAAAGGAGAAGTTCACTTCTAGAGCAAAAATTTACAGATAATTTACTCGCCCCCTTGTCATCCAAGATGTTCATGTCTTTCTTTCTTCAGTCGTAAAGAAATTCTTTTTTTTTTTTTTTGTTGAGGAAAACATTTCAGGATTCCTCTCCATATATTGGACTTCAGTGGCGCCAGCAAATTTCAAAATGTAGTTTTGATGCAGCTTCAAAGGGTTCTAAATGATCCCAGCCAAGGAAGAAAGGTCTTATCTGGTGAAACAATCGGTCATATTGTAAAAAAACAAAACAAAAAAACAATTTGTATAATTTTTAACCTCAAATGCTTGTCTAGCTCTGCATGTACTCTGTGTATTCCGGTTCAAGACAGTTAGGGTAGGTCGAAAATCTAATTTTATTCTCTTTTCAAAATCGCCCTTCATCGCTGTTTTACATTTTTTTTTTTTTTTTTTTTTTTTATTTTTTTTTTTTTTTTTTCGTTTGATCTTCTTTGCATGTTCACTTTGTAAACACTGGGTTGGTACTTCTGCAGTGATGTAGGGCGATTTTTGAAGTTGGAGAAGAAAATGAGATGGGAGTTTTCCTACCTACCCTAACTGCCAGGAACCGGAATACACAGAGTTCACGCAGAGCTAGACAAGAGCATTTGAGGTTAAAATGTATATAAATTGTCGACTGATCATTTCGCTTGATAAGACCCTTCTTCCTCGGCTGGGATCATTTAGAGCTGTTTGAAGCTGCATTTTTGTTGTAATTTCAATCATGCTCTGAATTAAAAGCATCATTTCACATGCTACGATCTTTAAAATAACAGTGCTGGCATAATCTTCAAGGTACTTTAATCTCAAATGACAAACAGTATCCTTAAATTTCTGCTGTCTTTGGCTTGAGTTGTGATCAATTTGGCTCATTCCTTACACTCAAACTTTGCAGAAACTGTTAAAACGGGCAGCCTAGAAAAAATTGACCGTAAACAATTATAAATAATAGATAAACTCTTTTCTTTTAAGGAATATAGCATCCCAGAATGAAGTGAATAATGCCTGGAAAGAGATCAAAGTCAAAGAGTCCAGTGAGTGAAGGAGGGAGAGAAAAGGTGGGGAAAAAAATGGAGTGCCGAGTACGATAAGAGAAGGGAGATGAGCCTTTCATATTAGCCGTGCCTTTGTTCCACAACGTCAGGTGCAAGAGAGGCATGGCTGAAATAGAAGAAAAATCCCTTTAGAAATAAAACTCCTGGAATCTTAGAAATGTATTCTGCATTATAGCCTATTTTTCCCAGACACTTTAGACATGTATATCCCTCGCTGCCCTTGAACAAACGCACACACTGCAGTCGTGATAAAAAAAAACAAAGTTCTTTTCTCAGTAAAGATGATGTTAATTAGGAAATCTTCTCTAGCTCATTGCACGAAGGCCTCTTAGAGCTCAAAAGCTCTGACGTTACCACACTTGAGAGCAAAATGGGTTTCGTATTTCTTAATAATTCATTATAGAGTATGTATATATATATATATATATATATACAGACAAAAATACTCTTACATGTACAGGCAGAAACACACAGAGAGATGTTCCTGAAGCTGCTGGAGCTTGTGTCAGTTGCCTCGGGCTTGTAGTCTTCTTGAGACAGACCAAAATATGAATAAGAATAAAATGCTAAATAAATATTCATCTCAATATTCATTGCATACTATTAATTCAAACTTGTTTAGTTTCCCTCTGTCCCTCATTTGTGGTGTTTGTGCTACAGGAGACTGAATTACAGTCTGTGAGATGTGGAGTTAAAGAGGGGTGTTTAACCTCACTGATTTATTGCTCTCATACCGTTTAGACCTCTCACCTGTTTTTTCTCTTGCGCTCACGAAAATTTCATTGCTTTGTTATTGGACTTCTAAATTAGAGGCTTTGACATTTGCAACAGCTGTCCAATAATGGTATATAGATTAGTCTATAGTTCTTCCCATGCTTCAGTCATGGGAGTCATTCGATTTGTTTGGATTAAAACGGCCGCTGTCTTAGCAGACTAGGTGGCAGCATTTGGAGTTTTGCTGGCAGACATTTTTAAAGTGAAGTCGATCTTAATTCATTTTTTTTTCAGCTAATGAGTATTAACAGTCACCACTAGCAGAAAGAATATGTTGTCAAGTTGAAGGAACCGCAATGTAAAATTGAAAGGCAGTTTTGTAGTATTAAAAAATGATGGAGGGTTTTATAAAATGGGGATGAAGGGAATTATGAATGTTATCTGCTGTCCTACATAGTTGTGTGATTTTTAATGTAGACAATAACGATAGCCTCATGGTCAAGTAGTGCATATAGATTTAAACCACAGTAAAGACTCATAGTTAATGATTGCATCATAATTAAAGGAGAACTCCACTTCCAGAACAACAATTTACAAATAATTTACTCACCCCCTTGTCATCCAAGATGTTCATGTCTTTCTTTCTTCAGTCGTAAAGAAATTGCTTTTTGAGGAACACATTTTAGCATTTTTCTCCATATAATGGACTGATATGGTGCCCCGATTTTGAACTTCCAAAATGCAGTTTAAATGCGGCTTCAAACGATCACAAATGCAGTTGTAAACAATTCCAGCCGAGAAAGACGGGTCTTACTCTGCTTGGACTGTTTTTGTTCCGGTTTGTGACAGTTAGGGTATGTCGAAAAACTCCCATCTCATGTTCTCAGTCAACTTCGAGATCGTCCTATATCGTTGTTTTACCTTTTTTTGTTAAGGGTGTTTGATCTTCTTTGCATGTTCACGTTGCAAAGACTGGGTCAGAACTTCTGCAGCAATGTAGGATGATTTTGAAATGATATTTGAAGTTGAGGGAAAAAAAATACGATTGGAGTTTTTCGACATACCCAAACTCTCTTGAGTCAGAATGCAGTTCATGGAGAGAAAGGCAAGATGAGCGTTTGACATTAAAAAGTATTTAAATTGTTTTTTTTATTTTTAATGAAAAAAACTGATCGTTTTGCTAGATAAGACCCTTCTTCCTCGGCTGGGATCGTTTACAACCACATTTTGGAAGTGGACTTCTCCTTTAATGGTTTCTTAAGTAGCAGATCAGCATATTGGAAAGATTTCTGAAGGATCATCATTACAAGTCACTCATTACAAGTAGGGTTGTCACGATACCGAAATTTTGACTTTGATACGATACCTGACTAAAACATCATGATGCTACTACTAAACCGATATTACGAAAAAAACATAGAACAACAGGAAAGGTAATTGAATAATAGACGATCCAAATGGAGATCATAGTTATTTTATCTTCATTACCGCTTTAAAAAATAAAATAAAATAAAATAATAATCACATGCCAGTGCCACTACACAGGATTATGGTGAACCCGAGCCTACAGGTATGTGGAGAACTTTGCTATATTGGTAAATTAGCTTACAGGGTCATGAAACCCCCCTGTTTCAGCACTGGTTAGTTCTCAACACAGAGGAAGAGAGGAGAGAGTCAACTTCGGATTCGGACGGTTCAGACAGTTTCATTTCGCTACCATTGAGTTAACAACACAAATAAATGCACAGCCATTTGCACTCTGCATCGAAAACGTATATATATAAGTTTTCTGTTGCACTTTTATTAATTTTAATGGCTTATTTTGGGGCATTTATAATCTTTTTGATGGGTTGTATTAAGGAGTTGTAAAAAACGCTATTACACTCACTCTATGAATGAATCGCGTTTGTGCCGAACTCTACTTACGAAGCAAAGAAAAACAAACACTCTCCTTCGATCCATTAACGTTTCTCTCAGTTATTGTACGTGATCTCACAGTCTGAAGCCTCTGTCATAGCAAATCAACACGCGCTGTCGTGAATAATTAGACGAAGCTTCTACTCGTCAGCACAATGTAGATTTTAAACCCGGAAGATAAAAAAAAAATAGAGCAAAAAAGCTCAAACTTAACCAGTTTTCTCCAACAGTTAAAATTAACGGATGCTAACATTGTCATCTATGATGTGCAACACAAACACCTCTGCTCAAATCTCAGAAAAAGTAGTCTGGGGTTTGAACCTTTAAAGTATAAAGCCAAATCTTATTTCATGATATAGTAATTCTATTTCACAACAACAATTTATATCATGATATAGTCATTTGTTATTAATAATAGGAACCTAGATGCAAGTAACAAACTAAAGGACAACTACAATAAAACAAAGACACGAAATAAAGAGGGCTATATGAAATCTGTTTTATTTTTTCCTAAATTGCATTTAAATTTTTCTAGACTCCATTTTAATGGTTACATTTAAAAAAAACGGTTATCAGAATTAATTGAAATCATGAAACTTGAAGAATTTAACAGCAATTTATTAAAAGTTTAACAAAAATTATACGATTTTAAGGCCCTATGAAATATGTTTTATTATTTTTCTCAAATTCAGTTTTGTTTGTGAATCTCTATTTTCTGGATTCTATTTTAATCGTTTCATAACATTTTAATAATCAAAAGCATGTCTAATGAATTTATAAAGAATAATTAGATTTGATAAAGAATTAATTTATTATAGGCTTTTTTTTTTTTTTTTGTGTATTTACAATTTTCTGGTAAATATTTTTTCTGGTAAATATTCCTTAAACATTGTTTTAGTAATATTTTTATTATTAGTAGTACAAACTTTACATTAAGTAATATATGAATATATTTCTGACTGTCAAGTTAAACCAAACTTTTATTTTGACGGGTTGCTTTGAAGAGCTTTTAGGGTCTTCATTTATAGGACGATAGTTTTCCACAAAAGAAACTCCTCATGTAGTGATTCTCAGAGCAGTTCTAGAGATGTTCATGTGTTCATGTACTCATATATTGAGGCAACAGAGGCTGAAAACACGGTGAGTGTCATGCTTATGTGTGTTGTAACTAACTAATTTACTAACACAGACACACAGAAATACGGCTCTTATTAAAATGCATTCTTAAGTAAAAACTAGTAAAATGCGGAATCGTACCGTTTTTAAAAGCAGGATATCGCGATACTTTTTTTTTTAGTACCGCTATATCGTGCAACACTAATTACAAGTGACTGTTGATGCTAATAGCTCTGTAGACTAGTTAGAATACATCTTATTTTTCATTGCACTTACTTAACAAACATATCTGTGATTTGGTTGCAGAGCTTAATCACAGCAAAACAAACAAACAAGCTAACAGAAAATTGTCATATAACTAAAGCCTTAAATCCCAAATTAAATGCTATAATTAACACTTCGTAATTTGTTAACTGTGGCATCTGAAAATGCAGTCTCAATTATTTATTTGGTTTATTGTACAGCCCTATAAGAAAACATTTTTCCTTGAAACTGAAGGAAAGTACAGTGCAGACCTAATATATTTTCCAAGACAGTATCCACTGGTCGGCTTCTCTCCAGCCTGAATCAGGTTGGGCACCTAAGGTCATGCGTGTTGACAAAATAAGGCACAGTCAAACGATAAGTGGATGTTGAGGTGTTACCCCAGAGTAGATTGTACTGAAAGTGCTGAGGGCAGAGTGGAGAAAGGTGTGTAATAAGAGCAGAGTTTTAAGTGCTTAAGGTGGCAGTGGTGTAGTAGGCTGGAGCGTGAGTGTTGTGCCAGTCCCGCTGCTCTGCGGTGCATTGCAGACTTCATGTAATGCCATCCTTATGGCATGCTTTTCAAAAGATAAAATGGACAGATGTCAACATTTCATTACATTAGTTTGTTAGTTTGGATTGTTGTACAGTTTATAATTCTGTTTTCAAGCTTATATACTGTATATGTAGGTTATTATATTTTTCTTCTTTTTAAAATCTGTCCTTTGGACTTTGCATTCATCAAAAAGAAAAAAAAAAGAATATTAAGAATATAAAAGAATATAATATAGAAATATTAAGCAGCACAACTATTTTTAACACTAATAAAAAGAAGAAATGTTTACTGAGCACCGAATCAGAATATTAGAGTAAGTGAAAACTGGAGTAATGGCTGCTGAAAATTCAGTTTTGGCGTCATGGGAATGAATTACATTTTAAAGTATATTAAAATAAAAAAAACAATATTTGAAATTGCGATAATATTTCACAGTCTTTGTATCCCAAATAATGCACTATACATAATTTTGTCCTGTAAGACTTCATTCGTCTTCAGAACACAAATTAAGATATTTTTGATGAAATTCGAGCGCTTTCTGACTCGGCATAGACAGCAACGCAACTAAAACGTTCAAGGTCTAGAAAGGTAATAAGGACATCAATAAAATAGTCCATGTGACATTAATGGTTCAACCTTAAAGGGTTAGTTTACCCAAAAATGACAATTAGCCCATTATTTACTCACCCTCCAGGCATCCTAAGTGTATTTGATTTCCTTCTTTCAGATGAATCCAGTTTGAGTTATACTAAAAATGATCCTGGGACTTCCAGTCTTTAGAATGGCACATATGGGTGTTTCTCTTCATCAGTCCAAAACAAGTCCAATAAAGTGCATCCATCCATTTAAAAAAAAGTGCCTCACATGGCTCCTGGGGGTGAATAAAAGCATCCTGTAGTGAATTGATGCATTTTTGTAAGAAATATCCATATTTAAACTTAATAATCACTTTTCTCTAGCTTGCACTAGCTGTTGTACATGGAAGCAGCTCTGGGCGAATGGTGTAAGACGTTAGCGTTGCGCATGTGCCGGTGAGTCTTACACAAACCAATGTTTGTTTACAGGAGCAAAGGAAAACCAGTCTTATCTTGGTTAATATTGAAAACCTCCAACATTCTTCTTAATAAATCTTTTTTGTGCTTCTAATAAGTGACCATCATTTTCTTTTGGACTCTCCCATGTCCGCGTTTGTCACTTTCGAATTTTCGAATTTATTGGACTTGTTTTGGACTGATGAAGAGAAACACCCATCTATGCCATTCTAAAGCTTGGAACTGCCAGGATATTTTTTTATTATAACTCTAATTAGATTTGTCTGAGTAAGAAGTAAGTCACATACACCTAGGATGCATGGAGGATGAGTAATTAATGGGCTAATTTTCATTTTTGGGTGAGCTAAGCCTTATGAAACTAAGAGAATACCTTTTGTGCACAAAGAAAACAAAAAATAACAACTTTATTCAGCAATTCTCTTCTGTGTAAGATCCATGTGTGCAGTGCTGCTGACGCAGAAGCTGACGTTCTGACGTAGACCGTCCTTCTCTTTTAGTTCATCGTCTGTATATGGTTCAAATAAGTAAGGCTCGGGAAAAAATTGCAAGTCATCCTCTCTGTCGAAACCTCCAGACATGTTTACGAAGACTGTTTTATGTACAGCGTGCATCTTCCTCTGCTTGTAAAGAAGGCACAGTGCATCCGGTCTGAAGCTCCCAGATTTAATCAAAAATATCTTAAAAATATCTGTGTTCCTTGGTGTCAATAGCCTCGCGGTTAACGCGCCAACATAGAACGCCGTTGCGCTGCAGACGTCCCGAGTTCGAATCCCGGCTCGTGGACCTGTCCCGATCCCACCCCTTCTCTCTCCCACTTCACTTCCTGTCTTACCTACACTGTCCTATCTAAATAAAGGCATAAAAATGCCCAAAATAAATCTTAAAAAAAACAAAAACAAAACTGTGTTCCAAAGATGAACGAAGGTCTTATGGGTTTGGAGCGACATGAGGGTGAGTAATTAATGACAGAATTTTCATTCTTGGGTGAACTTTCCTTTGGAGCATTCACTGTAGGCACACGAGTCCCACGATTTATACTAAAAAAACGGCATAAAATATTGGACAAGTACACAAATTGGGATGCACCTGTGCTGGTTTAATATATTTTTGATCAAATAAATGGGAGACTTCTTTCAAAAACAATTAAAAATCCTACTGATCCCTAAGTTTTGAACGGTAGTCTATACTGTACGCACACTGTTACCTTATTTTTTTTTTTTTGTATTCCATTTTAGTGGAGACTGTGCTTGCTATGTCGCCTTAAAGAACAGCATGAAAATTCATGCTGGTGTAAGCTGGTCTTTTTAGCAGGGTAAGTAGGGAATACAAACCCTGTTAGCTGTAGTTATGTTTTAAAGCCCTGATGTGGAAAATGTGATACAATCCTCTGCAGACAACCATCATCAAAAATAAAGTTCTTTGTGATTTTGTGCTGACCTGCCAGGCAGTGTCCAGTAAGCATGAATCCACAGCAGCCTCTAAAAGATGCACAAGGTTCCCCAGATAACATCTCTTTCTCCTTATATATTATTATCCAGGTAGCATTGTGTGCAGAAGTATACTTAACCATGGTCTTATGCCTCATCGAGCATTGATGTGCATGCAGTGCCAAAAACAGCCTGTTATGATGCTACACTTATACAGCCACTTGTGAATGTTAGTCAGAAATACCTTGGACTCTCTCTCTCTCTATATCCATCTGTAAGCATTCCTTTAGCAGATGTGCTGGTGGTGCAGTGTAATCTACTGAGAGTGTAGCAAAGTGATCCCCTGCTTTGGTGAACAGCATGGTAGTACTAAGGTTATGGCTTCATCTCCCTGTCCTAATAAAAGATGTATGTAATGAATTCACTGTAAGTTGCTTTGGATGAAAGCGTCTGCTGAATAAATAAATGTAGATATTATTTTGGCCAGTGTGGTAGGTAGTATTTATTTATTTTATTTTGTTTTTTTGCAAACGCAGCTTGAGGGCTCCATTCAACCCCCAAACTTCCTATGCTTTGTGAGATAATGTATAGTTGTGCCCGGTGGAATTGGCAGTAGCTTCAATGAAAAGTATTTCTCTTTGAAATGATTTAAAAGCATATATAGGAGCGCCAGTGCAGTTCCATCATACATAATCTTGTTTTAGTGGAATGTAGACAGGATGTTGTATATAGGCTCTTCAAGGAATTCTAGTCCAATCTGCCCATTACAACCCCAAAGCACGGCTTCTTGAGTCGACTATGTATAGATCCATCTCACACAGTTAATCATTGTATTGCACAGTTGCAGTCAGCCCCCCCTCGGGAACCTACCTTTCTAGCTATTCATTTTTATTTTCTTTGTTTGATTTCTTATCATCAGCATGCACATCACCACACTTTATTCTCTCTCCACTCACTGCTTTCTTCGTACAACTTCCTGGTAACACAGAATGACAGATATATTGAGTAGCTCTGTTGGTTGAATACTAGCTTACTTCTGATTGAATACTGCACTACTACTTAGTAGTAGGTGAAACAGTTCTTATTATGCAGGCTAAACATTTCAGTTAGTACTATGCTATATCTGTCACATGACCTTGTCATCTAGTGTTATTTTATTATTATTATTATTTTTTACTGTAGTTTTAGTCAACCCATCAAGGAATTTTAGTCTAGTTTTAGTCAATGAAAACGTCATACTGCTTAAACTGATAACTGCAGTTATTTTGCTCAAAATTATAATTGCAATTGCTACTCAAGATTGTAAATTAAAAATCTCAAAATTATTGCATGATTTATTAAATTATCATATAAATTAATACACTCTAATTATGAAAACTGTTAAAACTCAAAAGGCTTCTCTCAAAATTACAAATATTAATTCAGATCATTTCAAAGTATATTTATGTTTTTCTAAAACAAAACAAATTTGTACTTTGTATGTAAATGTGTCCTTTTCAAGGGAGACACTGTAGGCAAAAACACTGTTTTTTTCATGCACCTGTCAAGTTTGAGATTTTGGGGTTTTTAAAGTGTTTTTTCAGACTAGTGGAAAGGAAACATCCGAAAGACACTGTTAAGTGTTTCTTTTATAGCACTTTATCCATTTGTGTCAATAGATTTAAATTACAATCCATACTTTTAAAGGCCGTTTTTTGCTCCTACACTGAGCCATAAATCTCCACTTTAGTAGCACTTACAAACACCAAACTTTTTTACAGATGGATTTGTTCATATATAATTTTCTTGTTTATATACACCATTTTATTACCCCCCAAGATTGTGAAAATATATTGTTTTCTGTCTGTCTAAGATAACCAAAATTCCCTCTGTAAAAACATTTGACTCTAATATGTAAAAAAAAAACAAAAAAAACAAGAATTTTGAAACTGACTTCATCCAGCGTTTAGATTTTGTACTAGAGCTTTATGCAGATTAGCGCCTATTTCACTAAATAATGCCTCATTTGCATATTTAAACCTAACATTTTAGAAAACTTGTAATACAAAATATTGCAATTATCAATTATCAAACTTTCAACTGCGGTGTCTCGCTTTAATAGAAAAGCAATGTAGTAAGGACATCATTAAAACAGTCCATGTGACATCAGTGGTTCAATCGTAATTTTATGAAGCTGTAAGAATACTTTCTGTGCGCAAAGAAAGCTCTTCGATTTTATCAAAAATTTATGTTCCGAAGATGAAGGTCTTACGGTTTGAAATTACACGAGGGTGAGTAATTAATGACAGAATTTTCGTTTTGGGCTGAACTATCCCTTTAATGTTTAATGTTACCGGTGCTGTTTTGTCTCATCTTGGAATGGAAAAAAAAAAGTTGTCAATAAATATTTTTCCTCGTATGCCTCGTTTCCACCGAGTGGTACAGTTCAGTATAGTACAGTACGGTACAATTCGGGACAGAATTTCTCCACCAACAGTACCCTTACTTGATTGGTGTGGTGTATGCCAAAATTAGTGATCGACGATAAAGTGTGACAGTAGCCGTTTCTCAACGTGACAAAGCACAACTCTGCCTCTTTTAGTTAAGTATCAGTTTTAATGAACAATAATAGCTATTATAAAAGTATAAGGAGTCATAATAATAGGCTTATATAAGAGAATCAAATAAACACAAAAGCAAACAATTCAGTCAAACGTATGCTACAGAGTTGTTGGTGCCAATAACCTTGTTGGCAGTGCGCCGAAATGTGGTGCAGTTGCGCCTCGGGTACCCCAAGATCGAATCCTGCCTCATGGATCTTTCCCAATCCCACCCTCCCCCTCTCTCTCCCATTCACTTCCTGTCTCACGTCTACTGTCCTGTCAAAGACAAATGGAAAAATGCCCCCAAAAAACAAAACAAAAAACATATGCTACAGAGTCAATGCTGTACTACAGTAAAGTTCAAAATAAATATGAAGTTAAACTTCATGTGCTTAGCCAAATTGATATGACCAGGAACAAATAATAGATTCATGAGACCAACAGTTGCCTGTTAGATATACCCAAAACAAACTGTATCTCATGTTTTAATCACTACAGAGACATCAGACCCAGCAGCAAATGTCAGGAGTACTAGCCGAGCTAAGCCTGCTCCAGGCGGGATACATGAGCACAGAGCGCCTGGTGATCGCCTGGAACTCACATCTCCAAATTCGGCACAGCAAATTTTCAAATAGGTGCTATCTTTATAAATAAACCTCAGATTTGAGTTTTAAACAACTACATTCTCACCTGAAAAACTACATTTTATGACACAATAACAGTAGTGTTTTG
>JAHKKF010493802.1:0-12067 GCA_019740295.1 Labeo calbasu | reverse complement strand
CCCCCCCCCCCTCTCTCTCTCTCTCTTCAGACAGAAAACCCCTGGAACAGCAAACCACGAGGGTCCTGTCCCAACCGGTCCGTGAGACGCCCTTGCACTGAGCTGCTCAAGTACCTCACCTCTAGCGACGAGGCCTTCCAGACCAAAGCCAGGGAAGCCAAGAGCGCCTGGACAGGTTGCGGCAAGGACAGGGGAGGGGCTTGCACATCCTCCTGCTCATCTTCTTCCTCTCCATCGTCCTCGTCCACCTCCTCTTTCTCCTCCTTGTCGTCCTGCTCCTCTTCCACCGCCTCCAAAAAGAAGACGTCCTCTGCCTCCCCATCATCACAGCAGCAGCAGCAGCAGCAGCAGCAACAGCAACAGCAGCAGCTGGCAGTGCAGGCCCAGCGAGGTGAGAGCCAGGCAGCCGGCACGTGTAGTGTGGCTGGTGAGGGGGCGGGGAAGTGGCGGCGGTGTACTCAAGGGGAGCACTCCGCCCCCGTTGCGCTGTCCCACGGAGGCGGCTGTGGCCATGCCTGCTCCGGCGAAGAGGGAAGGCCGCCAGGCCCGCAGCCAGGTGTTGACCCAGGCAGCTTGGCCGCTGCCCGCTTTATTAGGTACATGCACTCTTACTCTCTCCCGCCTAGAGAGACGGGTCATGCAGGCAGCTGTGGTCATTGCCTTGAGGCGGGCGGCTTGGCTGAGGCTGGCCGTGCTAACAGGCACGTCACGGTGACCATTAGGAAAAGGAGGCAAGAGCTAGAGCACCCCATGCTCAGTCAGCTGCTCACCTCCAGGCCCAGGCCGGCCCGATACCGGGCTCACCTGCAGTTGCCCAGTGTCCCCCAGAGTAAAAGGCGAGACCTAGCTAACACGGCTTCCAGAGTCCAAGAGAGCCAGGGACGCTTAGACCGAGCTAGTCGCGAGCACCCTAGAAAGGCACCTAGTTTACACGAGCAGGCATTTAGCGTGGCCGACCAGAGCGATCTTGAGTGTTCAGCAGAGCTTAAATTAGACCTACTAGAGAGTTGGTTAAGCATGCCAGAACAGGTGACAGGAGACATGAGCTTGCATGATCTGGTGGGCCAGGCCGGGGAGGATGTTTTTGATGATGTCATAGGCAGCCCCATGTCATTCTCACAGGGCCTGCCAAGCCCATTGTTCCCAGACTCTTTAGTTCCAGAGCGCACGCCCTCCGACTCACAAAAACAGGCACTCCGCAGGCACCTCGATGACCAAGTCCCACCAATGTTAGGTAATCATTGCTGCATCCCTGCCCTTTCTCCTTTGCCTCTCCTCCTTTAACTGCTTCCCAGTTTGACCACACACTAACCACGGCGCTAACCCAAACCTAACATTTACTCAGGAGCGAAAACTGATGCGGCTCCGAAGCGTAAACCTCTGAATTGGCACAAACCTTTGTCTGTAGATTAATTATAAATGAAAGACAGGGAACGCCTGCAACACTTTTGAACTATCACGTCGCCCGATTTCAAACTCAGATCTGTGCTAAAAAGCTTCTTTCTCAGGCTGCCATAATATAGCTGTCTAACTGAGAGATACTCCCTAGCTGCAGTTGGAGACGGTCGCAGCCTCAGGCAACTGCACACGCTTCCTTGACTCTTCTTTCTTCCTCTGCTTTGGTTTCAATTGCATGCAAAATATCTTCTTGTTAGAGTTAATTTTAGCTGTATGAAACATTTGTGCCGTTCTTTTTCATGTCATAGTCTGTTTTTTTTTTTTGTTACGTTTTCTACTCATTCTGACTGTTGGAATGTGGTGGACCTTGTATGATGGGCTGGGGAACTGAACACATGTCATCACTTCATCCTGCCTCACAAAGTATGCAGTCATATAAAGACAAAAACTATGGGGTCAAGTTAGTCCAACTATTGGTTTTCCCAAAATTTCTGTCTGGCTGGAGAGTCTTCTAGCCTTTCAGCGCAGGGTTGGATTTACAACATCATTGCTGTCACTGATTGAGTCTAAGATATTTAGTTGTAGACCTGAAATATCTTGGGCACAGTGTGAACTAGTAAATTAATTACCCATGCTCCTTTGTGTTCTGCAGCCAAACCAACCATCTTGCCACTTCCTTTGACCCCAGAGTCTCCAAAGTAAGTGAGAGAGTTTTTCACAACTTTTGTAGAGCAGACAAAATCTGAACTAAAAAAAAAAACAACAACAACAGAACAATGATGAGGCATTTTGTTAATTTCATTTCCATTTGTAAGCTCACACAAACACTTTTAGCACTCCATCCCAGTTCTCATATATTGTTTTCCCCTTTGTGTTACAGTGACCACAAGGGATCTCCGTTTGAGAACAAAACCATTGAACGCACATTGAGTGTGGAGATCTGTGGAACCCCAGGTAAACAAACACAAGGTTTTTGCTCATAACCAAGAAAAGAATATGAAAATTGTACCTAATGAGTGCCGGAAAAGCTCCTCCTTTCCTCTGTTTATATCCTTGTTAATCTGAAATATCGCTAGTAAAGGTAACATTTCTTTGGCAAAGTGAAAAGTCTCTTACAAGCCTACTTTGATAGTTTAATTAAAGCGAAATCTTCAAGGTAAACCGATGGAACATGGTCAGAATTTTACAGAGTCCTTCATTGATTACTTTTTTTCATTATTTAGCTGATTTATTGGAAAGTTTCACTCTTCCCCTTTGAAGAGTTAATATTCTCTCTTTCTCATTTAGACTCTAATGCTTTTTGACTGGGCAGGTCGCTGCTTCAATACATCAGAGATAAATTGTTGTGGCATTATTATTGTTTTAATTGGTTTTGCCATGCAATTTAGTTTTGCCGATATTATCTGGATCTTTTTTTATTTTTTTCAGACAGTCAATTTGATTAGAGACATTAAGGTAATTTCCTATGTTAATTCTGCTATTTATGTGAAGGGCCCATTTGTGAAATTGAGCCAAAGCATTTTTATATAAAAAGTGAATATATATATATATATATATATATATATAAAAAAAATATATATATATATATATATATTTATTTATTTATTTTTTTTTTTTTTTTTTTTTAACACATTGGTGTTGACCCAAAGTAATTAAACCCAGACGAAGTGTATGTCAGCTGGGGCTGAAACACAACTCTTCAGCAGTTCTCCCCTTTCTCACTTTCTTTCTCTCAGCATAAATCATGCAGGTAATTATTTCTGTATCCCCCGTGCAGAGATTAATCATTCCAGGTCAATAAAAACAAAATGGCTGCCCTTTTCCTCTCACAATGTGTCTTGGTGAATGGGCCATTTGGTATTCACTTACTACAAGGTAATGGCCCTCGGTGTACAGATTTGACCTAGCCCGAGGGTACAATGTAACTCTGTGTTTGGTGTTTTTGCTCAAATATGGATTATGTCATAGCTATTTAGTGAAGCTACACATTTCGAGGAATGTTACAGCTTCGACAAGCTATTAATTAGAGTTCTTGATTCCCTATATTAAAGATATGTGTTAGCTTTAAGATTTAAGAGTCATGTGAGAACACCTTTACAGCCTCTTATGCAAGGCTAAAGGCTTCATTTATCTCTGTATTTAATGCATGAGTTTGTGCCTACTAACCTGAGGCAAAATCCACCGCTGTTCAATGCAAAACTCGAGAAAGCTGCACAATTTTTTTTAGCCGAGACCCTCTTTTCAGATTTGGGATTCAGTGCTATTTTAAAACAGCCATGCTAAGGGGAAGTGTATGTTGAAGCTCTCTGTTGAGCATTAGTTTACATTCTCCTGTCCTATAGACTACCTTAAGCCCTTCATACTCGTATGTCTTTACTGACGATCGTACCAGATTAACTGATTACAAGTCACTGTAAAGCCAGATGGGACTCTGAAGTCATAAAATAAATTTCCATTGGGGTTTGTGGCATCATGACAGCAGTGCGAGAAGCCATTTTTATGGCGCTGTTGAATTGGAAAATGCCCAGGAGTTTCACTGCAGAGCAAAACACCTTGACACCTGCGGAATAGCCAGCGCTATGAAAGTGCCAGATTTAATACCGTTCCCTAATCCCCATCCCTCTAATAGATTAACTTGAGCGGGGGGTTCCTTTAATTATGGTATCATATGACACCCAGGTCAGTCTGTGTTACGCTCCTTGCATGGCGTTTTAAGATTACCACAGGGATCAGTTCTGTAAGCTTTAAGTAATAATTCGTTCAGAGGTCTCGGCGTAATTCACACCCTGCCAGAAACAGACGAGAGAACCCGCCGCTATATGATTAGTGTTTGTATCCGTGTGCATTCATCATGGCTGCCTTTGACTGAACAGCACATATTTATGTAATGCTATGTAATGTAATTTATGTAATGTAATGTAAAGGCGATAATGGTCCTTGGTTTATGACCCTGCGTGCATTGTATGCCCAGATGGTGTTTGATTGGTGCAGCAGAAGTTCCTTTGGCAGTGCATGCTTTCTTTTCATAGCTCATTGCATTGGCATAATGATAAATTTAGTCATGGCCGCTGTTGTTTTGTATGCCGAATCAGGCTCGTGCCGGCTGCAGTACTGTATCCATTTAATTCAGTGATTGACGTAGATGAATGAGGAAAGAAAAAGAGAGATATGGGGGACGTTCCTTTAACTAATGGGTATTTTGTTTGAAATAGCGGTTTTAGGATATGGTCGTAAAAGGACATGGTCCTGAAAACGTTCGGAAAATGGCTGTAGTTTGATGCACTGAATGGTGTGTTCAATCAAAAGAAGGATCATTTATAGACAGGTTGCTGTCATAATGTGTATAAATCAGGAAAACAAAATTCAGAGAGATGCTGAAATAGAAAGAGAGAAGGAGAAGTAGAGGAAAATAAAGAGGAACTACCTCCAGTTGCTTGTGCAAGTGCATTAACCATGCCATAAAGCAGCACATCTCAAGACTTCCCATATAAATGCCATCTGTTGGCACATAAATCTGTCAAGATGGCTGGGGGTTCATGAGGAGAAAAGGTGGCAAAGATGAAGAGAATGATAACAGCTCCCGCATCACTGTGCTTTCATCGCAGTCCCAGGAGTACGGCATTCATGCATCTGTCGAAAGCACCAGTATTATTACAAGATCTGACTGTTTACTTTCTAATGAATTAGGATTGTTTACGGTCTGGAGGAAGTTTAATTGAGTAGCTGTGTCTGTATCGCGGTGCAATCTGAGGTCACATTAATCTGTCAGGGTTGCAATAAAATGCGGATAAGGATTAGGTCTAAATGAAAGGGAATATTTTAATCAGGCTCAGGCGTGTGCTCGTTCAATCACTCGGAGACAGACCGAGCACTGTTAAGGAACGGGAAAGGGATCTCGTTTGGTTAATCTGTTGTCTCTTCTTCCCTCCAGGTCTGACACCACCTACCACGCCTCCTCACAAAGCCAGTCAAGAGAACCCTTTCAAAGTATCACTCAAAAACAAGCTGTCTTCATGCTCTCCCTCGGCCCTGACAAGCAAAAGGCCCAGGCTGAGCAATGGGGGCTCTTGCCCTCAGCCAACCAGCGGCTCTATTCGGAAGGGCCCAGAGCAGACTGAGCTCTATGCCCAGTTGAGCAAGGCATCCTCTACAATGCCCCTAGGGGGCTTGGAGGAGCGTCGGGGCAAGCGGCCCATGCCCCGCGTCTTTGGCGATCACGACTATTGCCAGTCTACAAGCACAAAACGAGACAGCACCACCACAGCTGCAGCGGTAACTGGGCCAACGGAGGGCCGGCATGTGGAATGTAAAGACTCAAACATGCCGACCTCCTCTACTTCTACATCATCGTTGTCTTCCGCCCCCCCTTCGTCTTCCTCTCTGGCCAGGCAGCTTCAGCGCCTTCCCCCCAAAGCTCAGGAGGCTTGTCCGGACATGGATGCTCACGGACAGGACCACGACTCCACTTCGGGCTCCAAAGCGTCAGTGGACGGCAGTTCTGCTGGCAGGAAACTACTTAGGGACCAGGAGATCCGGGAAGAGCTCAACAAGCACTTTGGAAAGCCTCAACAAGCCTTCTACAGCGGGGTAGTGGGAGAGCAGAGGGGCGTCCGGCCTCTCGAGGACAGTGACTCTGGGGACGAGTACCCCGGTCTTCTCGATGACTACATACACCCGGGTCTGCCTGACTTTGAGGACCTGGAGGTAGGCCGGGAGCGCCTGCTCTACTTGGGGGAAGGTTCTCCACTGGAGCTGCTCCTCGAAGGGTCGCCCTCCAGCTCCCCTTCCAGCAGTTCATTCTCATGGAGCTCTGTCTCGCCTCCTTCCACTCAGCTCTCCCCACAGCACCTCCGCTGGCCACGCTCCATCCCCCGCTCCCGCTCCCGTTCCTCATCTCACCACAGACACAGATCCCTCTCCAGGTCTCCGTACTCCCGCTCCGAGTCTCCCGACAGCCGTTCTCCCTCTTGGTAAGTTCCGCCTGTCTCAGACACACGTTTACCTAGCAATCTCTTTGGACACGAATCCACGTGTCTCAGCAGGTGGGGCTGTAAGGAAGGTAAACATCTTTCTGTGGCTGTCATTGCGACGAAGCGCGAGTCTGGGTCTCACAGCATGGCCACTGAAGTCGTTACAGCTGATTTTGCACAACCAGAGAAAAATTACGTACAATAGACGGTAAGCGTAGGCTTTGAGAGACACAAGATAAAATGAGCTTGGAAGATAAACAGTGTCTTAGGTGGTAAATTGTTCATCTGCACACTTGCTGTTACTCCAAATGAGCCATTCCAAACCTGAGTTCAGACGTTCACTCACCGTTATAGCAATACTTTTTATAAATTACAGAAACACCTTCAGAAGCATTTTGAAGTTTCATTTAGAAGTTTTTCATTTCTCATCATTCGCAAACAGCACGGATGACAAATAGAGTCCAGCACAGTCATTTCTTGGGCAAACAAGCTTGTGTCACTTGAGAAACTTGAGAGACTTATGGAAGTCTCACATTGTTTCCTCAACGGACCTCCATGCCTTTAGCTTGAATTTTAGATTAATTTCTCTCCAGCACTCTTTGATGGAGCTCTGTTGTTTTTAGTAGCAGCTGTTGTTTTGCTCGACAGCGTTGCCCGCTCCATCCCCGCGAGATGAAAGAAACGCCCAGTGAGTGAAGTCCTGGACACTTTAAAGTGGGTTACATCCAGATAGCATGCCAGAAAGACAATATTTACAGTGCCTCCTTTTGATATATGTATTTCTATATTTTTTTTAGCAGCACATGATAAAGCGATTGTACCGATAAAGGAGATTTCTCAGATTTTGTACCCCCTTTTAATATCAAGTGATATCTCCACGTTAATTTCCCTTTTTATTGCATATGTCTGTTTTAGCGTTTTACATTTTTCTAAGGATTTTGTTGTCTTTCTGCTTCTACACAGGTCTCCTCGCAATATGGACAATAGCACTTTTATTCCCAGGATTTATAGAAGCCCTCAGTCCCAGGCTCATTCTATTTTTGGTCGGAGACCCAGGTAAGCGCTTGTGCATGGCAAATACTTTACTGTTTATAACTCTTTAATATACCGTGCATATATTATGACGCTTAAGCTAAAAAAATTCATATATGCTGATATTATAGACCTGTACATGAGACAGACTTAAATAAGTGCTGCAAGATAATGTACTGTGTCTGCAATACTTTGAGAGTCTGTCCTTATGCAAAGGAAGCAAGTCACTTGCTGACTCTGTCTAATTGATATGATGAGTTATGATGATACATCATTTCAAGGCCTTAACTTTTCAAACTTTTACAATAAAGCTTTCGTTGGCAAGAGCAGCTTGCATTAGGGACCCACTACCGCCCAGCTACACCTTTTCCCTGATGGTGCTTTAGTCCGCTCATATTGTGCTTTTACACCATGTTGCCTCTGTTGCAAATGGCTATAGAAAAAGTTGCACTTTTTGGACGTAAAGTTCAAACTAAGCAAAAAGTAATGGCATGTGAAGTTGTGCTGACAGACACAGCTGCCAAATTTCTGCTATATTCCCTTAAGAGTCCCGCCATTGGGAGCTGTAACCTTTCGCGATGTAATGAGACATCTTATTAATGTGTTTGTTTGTCTTCTACGCTAAGAAGAATGGAAAGCAGTCTGCTCTGAGCGAGCTGATTCCCAAGGCCACTTGAGCAAAACAGCAAACAATACATCTATGTACTCAGAGAAAAGTTTTATTGCTCAGTGGTTGCTCTTTCACAGCTCAGAAGTCTTAATGGAGTCCTCAATTATGTTTCAGTTGCGCTTTTTCTACAAAACTAAAAACAGAAGACCTTACAATTTTTTTTTTTTTTTTGGATCACACAGCTGAGATAATTTGGTCCTCAAAAGATTTGACAAGAGTTCCCAATGAATCTTTTTCATTTGCAGAACTGGTGTTTGTGACATTTTTGAGATATTTTCTGAAACTCTATAAGAGACACTTGATAATTACTAGGGACTTTTTTCCTCAGAAAAAGAATCTGAGATGCAGGAGACCTAAACAAGTATCTCCATCTGTTCTCTAATCTCATCTTGGAGAAACAATTCAGATACTAAAGATAATCTCTTTTTTGTTTCTTAAAGTTACGTGTTTAGAAAGAAGGTGATATGATTTTTTTTTTTTTTTTAACTGCAGGTATGACAGCTATGAGGAATACCAGCACGAGCGTCTGAAGCGGGAAGAGTACCGCCGCGACTATGAGAAACGGGAATGTGAGAGGGCCGAGCAGAGGGAGAGACAACGGCAAAAGGCAATAGTAAGTGCACCCACCTAAGTACTTATGGGATGTTTCTTCAATTATGGACACATTTGTATCTCTAGGCTTGTTTTTTATTAAAACTTACATGTTAAATATACAAATAGAGCCGCTGGTTTGTTATATAAAGGGCATATAAAACTTTCTCGATAACTTTTTCTCTGCTTTTTAGTAACTTACTTTTAATACTTTTCAAATGCATTTGACATTTAGATTTTGACTCAGACGTTGAATCTAAAAAATGTTTGTTAACACTTTAGATTAGGGAACACATTCACTAAGAGTTTGCTCTCAATAAACTGAAATTGCTGGTTATTGATGATGAATAAGGTAGTTATTTGTAGTAGTTATGTTTAGATATAGGGTACACTGTAAAAAAAAAAAAAACTTAAAAGTTGTTTCAACTTAAAAAGTAAGTGTTTGTGCTGCCTTAAAATTTTAAGTTTTCTCAACTCAAATATCCACGTTTCAGCTTAACATTTCATGTTGACTAAACTTAAAATTTTAAGGCAGCACGAACACCTACTTTTTTAAGTTGTTTTTTTGAACAGTGTAGGGTTACATACTCACTGTCAAGTTGTTCCAAACCCATTTGAGTTTCTTTCTTCCGCCGAACACAAAAGAAGATATTTTAAAAAAGGTTCGTAACCAAACAGTTGCTGGTAGCCATTGACTTCCATAGTATTTTTGGTCCTTGTTACACATTACATGTACTTACTATTATAATAACAATAAATTATGCATAATTGCATGCAAGTAACCCTAAACCAAACCCTAATTCTAACACTAACCATATAGTAAGTACATGTAGTTAATTAATATTACTCAGTACTCAGTACTGCATAATTACACTGTAACAGGGACACCTTAAAATAAAGTGTAACCTTTTTTTTTTTTTTTTTTTTGTCATGCTATGGAACTCAATGGCCTCTGTCAGCTCAGCTATTTGGTTATCAGCAATCTTTTGTGTACAAGAGAAGATTTATTAAGAATTTTAATGGGTGAACTACCTCTTTAAGGGATCTAGAATATGGTCATGCAGAATAAAGCATTAATATTTTATAAGTAATAATAAGCAGCCAATGTGCTAGCAATGTGCAAGCTAATAAGAAACTAGTTAATAGTAAATAGTGTTCCCTAATCTAAACTGTTACCGAATGTTCATTAAAAACATTGATAAGATTTGTTTAAATTAAAACATGATAATTTGATCAGCAGTTAATAATAAAAACTAATAAGAAAATATTTTTGTGCATTTCTAAGCTGTAGTTTTGTTACATTATCCAAAAATGAATCTGTTATTTCTATCTCAGAATGCAATTAATCAGAAATGGAAATGACACTGGGTTGAAAATGTTTCAGAAAATGTGTCAAATGTCTGTCCACTGTTGTACATTATTAGTAGCAACAATTTAAGCAAACTAGTGAGAGTGTGTTTCAAAGCTGTTGATTTTCTAAAAGTCCACAGGGCCAGACATGCCTAAAGTTGAAGAAAACCCGATAATGCTTGGAGGTGTTTTTCAGTTGTGGTCTCTCTCCTGCTGGCAGGAATCGTACATTAGCACAGACGTTATCCTTCTCTTAGGCTTTCTCTGTTTCCATCACTGTGTTTGCCTACAGAAAGCTCGAAGCACACTGCCATCCCAGCGCTCTCTCTCTCTCTGTCTCTCTCACTCAAAAAGTGAACTCATGCAAAGACGGTGCTCTGAATCATTTAGACTACACGCGTTTCCTCTTTATCTCCCAGTTGTGTATTTTTAACATCTCTGTGGCGTTTCCGAACGGTGCCGGATTCTATTAATCACACCGTGGGCTAAATGCTTTCGACCAGACAAGGGAAAAGTTGAAATAAGATCCCCCCTCAAATCAAAGGTATGTTAATACTCGGGCTCAAAACGAGCGGTTTAATTTCGAACACTTACATATTTGAAATGCAGTTCTCCGAGATGAAATATCAGTTTTGTTCTCTCTCGCTGTGCCTGACCAGACTGTGAAATGAGACGGCTTTCCAACTCAGTTCACTGATAAATGCACACGTCAAATAATGCACGCATGACTCGGCCCCAGCGTACGTTTTTCCCCCCTTTTTTCTCTTTTCTCCGTGTTCTGCGGCAGCGAGACAATTACTAGTAGCGGCGGCTGAGCTGTCAGAAGAGGTTTTGGGGGGGCAAAGGATGTGAGAGCTTCATATGAAGCGCTAGTCTCAGGGTGTCATCTTTAAAACCTCACCGCATTTATCAGCTGTCAGCAACAAAACCACCAATTCAGCAAACACTTTTGTCTCCTATTGTACATGATGGAAGCGTGAGGGGAGCTTCGGAGGAAATGCAAAAAAGAAACGGCCCTCCCAGGTGTTCTGGCTAATTTGTAGGTTTTTGTTTTTGTTGTAGCTGTTGTTATGACACGGTGACATCATGTACACGGGTGAATTATGACTCTGTGGAGGGCCCATAGATTTGTATCATAATTGTATGTATGACTTACAAGAGACCTCTGGTTATTGTTGAGGATCAGAAGTATATTTTGTCACACATAATGGCAGGTACATGAGCATATGAATAAATAATGCCACGTAATAAGGCCTGAGGCTTGTGTTTTGTCTCAAGATTAGCAAACTGAATTAAATACCTCCATTTTATGTATTCAGCCTGGTGGGGTCTTTACGTTTTCTCAATCTATGTGTTCTCTCTTGTGCTTCATTGAATAATGGAACAAAGTGATAGTAGCCTGTGGCTAAAATTGATGATAAATGCACACCTGTGGCCGCACATCTCTTGATTTCTAATTTAATGCGATGAATTGCCTGGCATAAACGCTCTACATTTAGGCGTTTGAACTGTATTATATGGGGAAAAAAATGATTATTCATATTATTATTATTTTTATTATAACCAATTGTGGTAACACTCTATTTTAAGGTCCAATTCTCACTATTACCTAGTCGCTTATTACTACACAGTAAAAAGTTTTCACCAGTTTCAACCTAAACACTTAAGTTCGGCAGCTGCCTTAAAATTTAAAGTTAAATCAACTTAAAACTACAAGTCATTTCAACTCACTACAATAATGTGAGTTTAAATTCATATAATTTACAATTTTAAGGCAGCTGCTGACGTTTTTAAGTTGAAACTGGTGAAAACTCTCTACAGTGTAGCGTATTGGCTGTTTATTAGTACTTGTTTAAAGAACATATCAATGCCTTATTCTGCATGACAATATTTTAGATCCCCCTTAACAACTACTTTAATAACTATTAATGAGCAGCAAATTAGGAGATTATTGAGTGGATATGTGTTCCCTAATCTAAAGTGTTACCATAAATGTTTGTACATCACAATGCTGTAGTTTGGTGACAATCTTAGGATCCATTTGCCACTTTTATTT
>JAHKKF010493799.1:0-30073 GCA_019740295.1 Labeo calbasu | reverse complement strand
AGATAGATAGATAGATAGATAGATAGATAGATAGATAGATAGATAGTATATACTCAGACAAGTATATACTCATCAGTAAACAGATGGATAGATAGATAGATATAGATAGATGATAGACAGACAAACAGACAGATAGATAGTATATACTCAGACAAGTATATACTCATCAATAAATAGATAGATAGATAGATAGATAGATAGATAGATAGATAGATAGACAGACAGACAGACAGACAGACAGACAGACTATCTATCTGTCTGTCTGTCTATGATGGCATGTTCATTATATAAACTATGCAACAGATACATAAATGACAGATAGAGCGTGAGGTAGAGACAGACAGACAGACAGACAGCGAGACAGATAAGCATGTTTATTCCATTTCTACTCAGCAATAGGTAGACAGATGTAGTCAGCATTTTGAATGTAGTACACTGTCACATTTAACCCACACACTCTCACTATCACAGTATTGTAGGTAATCAGTGTACAGCAGGACTCAAACTTTCCCCGGGTGGGTGTGTTTTGCCACTTTTCCTGCCGCACTACTGGACTGACAGCTACGGTACACAAGATTAGCTGTTCATTGTGGGCGACATGCGAATTGTTTGTATACATAGAACCAAAATACACAGCACATTGTTTTAGATGTGGGGTTTTTGGTGGACAGTGACTCATGGGTTGACCTTTTCAGTGCGATGTGGGACTGTGAAACTACAGTGTCGACATAGGGTAAACTCTGTGTGAATGCTAATTTACATAGTCTACTGCTGATATATAAATGGCTGTTGGACATTCCAATTATTTTAAAAAACATCTATATTTTGATGTGTATTGCACACATTATGACATCTATAGCACAGTGAAGTCCACAACATTCCTTCAGACATCTGTACTTTCCTTAGTCATAGCTCATAAATCTCTCTAACACAAAGTTCCTTTTGTATCAAGCAGATGAATTATTGACAACACAGCTTTTTTTCGTCGTCTTCTTCAATATTTCAAATGCTATACTCCCTTTTATTTTGCTGTTCTCGGCACAGCGTTTTTAAATAGGAACAAAGACATGGAGGAACTCAGACTTGCTGGCTTCACGTTCACAGGAAAATGATGCAAAAGAAAGACTTTTATCAGAACCTATCAATCAATAGGCCGATAAAAGACAATGATCCATTTATGTGCGAGCGTGTGTTTCATTCTTCCAGTATATGCTGTAGTTCTTGTGAGCTTTCTGCTGATAGAGTCTCAGAGATGTGAGGAACATCACTGGTAAAGCATAAAAGATGCACCTTGACGTTTTACTTAGAGAGTTGTGTGTGTGCGGATCCAGGAGGAAAATTTATTCCGACAGAAATAAGGCACATCGTCAACTTTCTTTGCAAAACTCACGGCTGTCACAGGTAAGTTCAAAACACACCACCATTGCTTCTACCGTTTTTTCCCCCCCTCCTTTAACTTTCAAGATCAGGTCTCGTTTGGTACGTATAGCTGTGTTTTTAAACTCGGTTTGTAAGCGATGTGGAACAAGAACCTGAGGCGCTTTCTGGTCTTGAACCTCAACCATGTCACCTTCCCCAACTCCAAAAATAATGATGACTAGCGTGTTGCATGTAGAACGTGTGGCCTTTCATTTTTGTACTTTGCAGTATGTAAATCTTCCATTTCTGCGTGACTCACTTTTGCAATATGCACTTGACATTTATTTATTTATAATTGAATATTACACTGTATGCTGATTCCTCCTCCTCATATGTTCCCAGCCCAAAGGTCAACACCTACAATGCAACTGTGTTATAGTGACATATCAAAACATCTTACTTGCTGATGTTCGGTTTTCTTAATAAGTGTGTATTGAGTTCATAATTGATATGAAGATCTCTTAATGTTCCCGTCAGACGTCAAGGTGTTACAAAGACAAACGCTCTCTCGCCCTTTCGGCCGGCTTGCCGAACAAGTCTTAATGAAAACACATTACGCCCCACATATTTTGTTGCGGTTATCATACTTGGTGTTATTACGCCTCGGGTCATACTACAGCCTATGTCCGCTTTCTGGAAGTTTCCTGGTGTTTTATTTTAATATTGCTTCTCGCTGTCCTCTCTTGCTCTTTGTTTTGTCTGAGTTTTAAGTGAGTCAGATGATGTTTGTCTGCATTAATCTCTCGCCCTTTTGTAAACATCAAAACTCCGCTTTGGAGATGCATCTAACGTGAGTTAGCGGCAAGTAATGGCATGCATTTAAAAAAAAAATCACAGGAAGAGATGAAATAAAGGAGGTCATTTGAAGTGTCTGTCTGACTGCGAGGAATAAGGTGCCGGTTGGAAAAACTGTTCATTCTGCATCGCTTCTGAGCTTCGTTTAAAGATCTGAAAAGATTATTTATTTCTTTAAACGAGAGCAGGGTAGAGCTAAAACATAATAATGCATCTGAGTCATGTGGATCCCAAATACACAAAGCCAATACACTACTAACAAGCATATTAAATATTACACTTTGATGAGTAACTCATCCCACATGTTTATGCTACGGTGAAAAGGTATTGATGAGGCCCACACTGGCATTCAAAAGTTGGGGTTTGGTAAGAGTTTTTAATGTTTTTCAAAGAAGTCTTTCATGCTCAAAGCTGCGTTTAATCAAAAATACAGTAGAATTCTCTTAGAAATAACATTTTAAAAGCACAGTATTAATTTTGGGAAGTTCTTACTGTAATTGAACAACTTACATTTGCCTATTTGTTTAAATTGCTATGTTACCATCCAAGTACCAAATTTTTTGCATCTTTAAAATGCACTGAAATATACTAAAATATACTAACATATATTTATTTTATTTTATTTTATAAATACTTGGTTGGTATATTAACATTTTATTGTATTTTTTAAAGCATTTTATTTTATTATTTGATTTGATTAGATTTTTTTACTTTAAATTATGATTTAGTACTTGGTTGGTGTACTGACATTTTATTGTATTTTTATTTTTTAAGTATTTTATTTTTATTTTAAATAGTGTTTATAAAATAAATAGTATTGGCCATGGTTTATTTTCTAATTAACTTATCATGAACATGTATTATTATACAGCTGCTTATCAGTATATTTTAAAGATAGAAAGCAGATTTTGGTACTTAGTGGGTATATTAACATTTTACTTATTTTATTTTTATTATTTGATTTTATTTTATTTTATTTTATTTTTATTATTTTATAAATACTTGGTTGGTATATTAACATTTTATTGTATTTTATTTTTATTATTTGATTTGATTAGAATTTTTACTTTAAATTATAATTTGGTACTTGGTTGGTATATTAACATTTTTTTTGTATTTTAAATGTTATTTTATTTTATACTTTAAATTATGACTTGGCTTATACTTTTACTTTAAACAAATAAACAAATAACTAACTAACTAACTAACTAACTAAATAGATTAAATAAATAAATAGATAGATAGATAGATATATAGATAGATAGATAAACAAATATAAATGAATGAATAAATAAATAAATAAATAAATAAATAAATAAATAAAGTTTATAAAATAAATAATGTTGACCATGGTTTATTTTCTAATCAACTTATCATGAACATGTATTATTATACAGCTGCTTATCAGTATATTTTAAAGATAGAAAGTAGATTTTGGTACTTGGTGGGTATATTAACATTTTATTTTATTTTATTTTATTTTATAAATACTTGGTTGGTCTGTTAACATTTTATTGTATTTTTTTAAGTATTTTATTTTATTATTTGATTTGATTTAATTTGATTTTTTACTTTAAATTATGATTTGGTACTTGGTTGGTATACTAACATTTTATTGTATTTTATTTGTATTTTATTTTATTTTATTTTATTTTATTTTATTTTATAATTTAATTTAATTTAATTTAATTTAATTTTTATTTTCCTACTTTAAATTATGATTTGGTACTTGATTGGTATATTAACATTTTTTTGTATTTAAAATTTTATTTTATATTTTAAATTATGACTTGGCTTATAATTTTACTTTAAACAAATAAACAAACAAAAACAAACAAACAAACAAATAACTAACTAAATAAATAAATAAATGTTAATGTGGATTTTGTTGTTGAACATCATATTGATTTAAATTGTAAATGATATATAATTAACTGTAAATTGTCAAACAAATTTACTTCCAGAGAACATTTTTTACAAATGTACTTCCAAATTAGTTTTAAATATTTGCATTCAAAGTAAAATTGCAAGTCTTTCAAACCATTTATAATAGTTTACCATATATGACAAGGTAACCTATGGTCAACAGGTTTTTATTTTAACTTCACTTCAGAAATCATTCTAATATGCTGATTTGCTGCTCAAGAAACATTTATTATTATCAGTGTTCAAAACAGTAGAAAACAGCTTCATAATATTTTGTGAAAAACATGATATAAATTTCTTTTAGGGTTCTCTGGTAATAAGAAAGTTAAAAAGAACAGCATTTATTTAAAACAGAGGTAACACTTTACAATAAGGTGTCATTTGTTAACATGAGTTAATGGATTAACATGAACGAACAATAAACAATGCATTTATTACACTGTTTATTAATCTTTATTAATATAAGTTAATAAAAATAGTCGAAAAAATTGGTAGTGTATATGTAACATTTTATATAGTTTTAGGGCCTTTTGATTTGGTCGAGCAAGCAACTGCCTGTGAACACCCTAGAAGAACATTTTATAAAAGTGTTATAGACAAAAACAGGAAAAACATGTTTTTGCACAACCAGACACTCACAGTTTCTTCAGAAAAGTCTTTTTTGAGCTTGATGTCTCTTCTCGATGTTTTCCAGCCAGCACTGAGTAGTAGTGACCTGCGCTGGCAGCAATGTGTGTGTGTGTGTGTGTAAACACGGCCCTGACGTCCATCCAGCTGCTCTCGTTCCCCTGGGCATCACTGTCTCCTGCTTCACTATCCCTACCGTGGTCAGGTGTCATCAGAAATACAGCAGCCATATTGAACAGCTCCCGCCAAGAGCAGCGAGAACACTTCACCTGAGCCGAGACGGCCTTACGACCTCCAGCCATACGGAGGCCTGACTGTGTCACAGCTGATGCGAGGAGGAGCGACTGTTCCCTACCAGGGTGGACAGAGTCCGCAGGGCACACATTTAGCAGAAAAGAAGCAGATGAAACACCAAAACAACAGCAGCCGCCATGAAAAAGCAGGTAACCTATAATGACCCCAGAGTGAGGAAATGAATAAGAGGTTTGGGACTTGTAAACACTGCCAGCAACACTATGTGGATGCTTCTCTTTATGGAAGCAGCTCTGCTTTGGTCCCCATAGCAACCCTACGGATGCAGATTTTACCATTATTAACACATCTATTCTGTTATCTAATGTAATAAAATTCACAAGTTTTTAGTGACGTACATTTTCAAATAGTTTTTGGAGGCAACGTAATGACGGTCAGCATAGTGACCATGCTAATCAATATGCTTGTGTTGAAGCCCTCTGTGGATGTTCTTGTAGGTCTGGTTCATCACAAGGATATCCTGAAGAAAGAGGTCAGTGGTTAATGAGAGGTGGAAAATGTCTGTTGCAGAAACACAAGCCAATGGAAAGTGTCTTTCCTTTGCCTGAGCTATGAGGATGTGCTCCGCTGCTACTTCCTGATTGATTAGACCATATCCTTATAGAGCATGTTAACACACACACACACACACACACACACGTTTCTTTCAGTTTCGCTCTGGCGTTTTTTCTACTAAGAGACACCAAGTCAGCTGATTTGTTTCCTAATTTCTGAAAAGACAGAAGGTACATTACACTGAAATCCAAATGGTGTAGAAACAAGCTAGTAAATTTGACAAACAATGGCACAAACAATTCACAAACAATTTCCATACAAAAAACAGAAGGTAAGTAACACTGAGGTGAAATCTTTAGAAAAACTTTTGATGAGTATTCACGTAAACACACTCAGTTACGTCTTAGGTGAACGTAAACAGTTGAGAGAATATTGGACGCGTATCAGTACATTGCATCTGTGCATTTGGTTTTAAAGGGACAGAGGCCTAAGTAGAAAAACGCCAATTATAGTTTGGTAACGAGGTCTAGTTCTCACTGTTAACTAGCATGCATATTACCAGCTGTTTATTAGTAATTATAAAGCAGATATTAATATTTTTTCTGCATGACCATTATTTAGCTACCTTACCAACTATTAATAAGCAGCAAATTAGGAATTTATTGAGGCAAAAGTCATAGTTAATAGTTAATTAATAGTGAGAACTGGACATTAAAGTATAATAATAAAAGTAAATAAATAAATAACCAGTATTTTATAGTAAAATATACTCCAGTTATATTGATTTGTTTACAACTTTATTAATACATTTTTTTTTAGAGTAGTCTCAAGGATTGTATCATAGTTAAGTCATAGATTCTAATTTCTAAAATTAGTTTTAAAGTAGTTAATTTACCACCCAAAGCTGTTACATTTATTGTTTCATTTATTCATTTATTTAAAAGAGAAACTATTGTGTCATACACTAACTTTCAACATAACTGCTATGAAAAAAACATCATCTAGACCCATTGTGATTTTGTTCTTTATATCTGCGTTTTGGTGCTTCTTGTAAACTTTTTACAATAATTGTCCTCTAGTCTCTGATCATTTCTTGAATATGCTTGAATCCCATTTTGCTCAGTAGAGAGGGTCAGATAACTTATTTGTTAAGGTCAAATCTTGTTTTAAATAAAAGCATACGAAGAAAGACGGTCTGACAGTGAGTGTTTGGCCTTGTTTGATGTTTACTCAGAGATGACACATTATGTGAGGATATGAAACTGCATTGCGTAGATAGTGGCTTATTTATTAGAACAAAAATATCCTGTTTTTGCATTGACTACATAAAAAAAAGTAATCTGTATCTTAATCTCTAATCTTTGTCTTGTTTCCCAGCATTTTTAACATCCTTTAAAATCCTTAACGTCTTTTAACATCCTTAAAATATGAATAATTTGTGAAGGAACATATTTTAATCTTAAATTAGCTGTATTTTTAAAAAATCCATTAGCCTTTTCTCATTTTAAGCGTGAATCTAACAAATTTTAGTGAACATTTTCTTTCTCAGCTCAGCTGACAAATCGTATGCTCTTTTTGCAAGCATGTCTAGAAAAAGATGATCCTTTGTAACTCTCTGAATCCGTTTAAACATTATCTGCCTCGTCCTGTTTGTTTCTGGCTTCTCACTTTAAAAGGGAGTGTCCTTTTTAAACCAGATGAATAAAACAAGAGCTGAGTTCAGTTTGTCGCTCTGTTTTTTTAACTTCCTGCTATCTAGTTTTCCACGCCTCTGACTTGCCCTTTCTGTCTTCTCAGCTGCAGCGTCACCGCGCGTGTGGTTTTCCTCTCCTCGCGACACACAGGAAATGTTGCAGCAAAAACAAATTCAGTCACCTTTTCCATGCTGTTCTGAAGCCACAGTGTCTAAATATAGGGGCTTCAAAAGACTAAAATAAATAGTTCAAACAATGGTGTTTGGGTGTTTTTAACCACTAGGAGTGTAAAACATGTTGTAGTTTTGTTTGTTGAGGTTAGATTTGGTATGTTAGTTAGTCTCTCTGATCATTCAGAGAACTGAAGACTATAAACTATCTGCATAGGTGCACTTCGACACAAACAGGATTTTCAGTTTAAGCTTTATCGATCATAAAAACTCTGGTAATGTGACGGAAATTATGAACTGGACTGAATCATAAGAATTATCATGCTATAATTGCAGAGAATTGTGTGTATTTGTGTGTGTGTAAAGGAAGTTGACTCAAGGGATCATGGTTTTGAGTCAAAAGTTCAAATACACAAATGTGATTTCTCAGCAGCGCTTTTGTATGTTGACTTAAATGTTAAAAGTGTACCCAAATATGATATACTGAGACTAATAGTTTTGTGTTTCACTGTTTAAATTGTGCTTAAAGCACACACACACACACACACATATATATATACTTTAAACAGTACCTTTGGACATTGTATACCTTCTACAGTACAATGCATATTTAAATCCATCTAAAAGTAAATCATTATCATAACAGTTCTGCTGTGGTGTCTAAACACTACACTATTTATTTGCCCCATTATCAAGCTAATTATAGACATATTTAATGAGATGAGGCTTTCCACATGGACATTTGTTGAGTCACAATTATGCAAACAGACTCATACTTCTTTTTTTGTTGTTGTTGTTGTTGTATAAATGTGTGTATCACCATATATTTTGCTTTAATTGGGAGAAGCCACACATATCCCAGATCTCTCCTTCCCTTTTACTATTCCCTTCTCTTTGAACTGTTGTCTATACATGAATAAAGGCCAATGGGTCAGCGGAGCCTTTAAGAAAGCAGATTAGACCTCATTGTCTGTGAGTAAAGAAAGCAAAAGTCACGCTATAAATAGCCAGATGTAGACTCCACCAGCAGCAGTGAGCGGATAGCAGTAATGAACCTGACTGAGGTGACGGTGTTACTCTAGTGTCACAATGCTTGAGGCTGAATTATTCTTACAAAAAATATTCTACCTTTGTTTTTATAAAGGAATAGGCTGCACAAAAAAAAAAAAAAAAAAAAATTGTAATTCAGTCAATTCACCTCATGTCCAAACTTGTATTACTATTTTTTTTTTTAGCTTTGGAAACAAAAAAGGAGATATGTAAAAAAAAAAAAAAAAAAAAAAAAATCATGTTAACTGAACAAACATTAAACGGAACACTGACTTGCTTATCTGGGGCCTGAAAGACATTTAAAGGGATAGTTCACCCAAAAATTACAATTCTTTCAATAATTACTTTACATGTTGTTCCAAACACGTAACACTTTTAAAATGGCAAATTAAGATATTTTTGATTAATTCCAAGAGCTTTCTGACCCTGCATAGACAGTAACACAACTGACACGTTCAAGACCCAGAAAGGTTATAAGGACTTTGTTACTTTTTGTGCACAAAGAAAACAAAAATAACAACTTTAACGATGTCCTTACTACCTTTCTGGGCCTTAAATGTTGTAATTGCTGTCTATGCTGTCAGTAAGCTCTTGGATTTCATCAAAAATATCTAAACTTGTGTTTCGAAGATGAATAAAGGTGTTACGGGTTTGGAACTACAATAAATGAGGGTGAGTAATTAATGATAGATTTTTTTTTGGGGTGAACTTTCCCTTTAAGTAAAAAGCAGGCCAAAATATAAACTGTCATTGGCTGAAAATCTCTGCCACAGCTCTCATTTGCATATATTCGAATTCAACTTGTTACTATCACTTAGAAGCATTTGGCATTTGGTATTCGCATTTGGCAAATGCTTTCACGCAAAGCAACTTCTATAGCAGTTAAGCTGTTCATGCATTCCCTGGGAATCAAACCCATGACCTTAGTGTTGCTCTACTGTTTGAGCTACAGGAGCAAACCTGACATGTGACTTGCTGTTCTTGATGTTTCACCTTTTAAAGTCCCCTTGAAAACAAGATTGAAGTTTTTTGGCTTTTAGTATGAATATGTTAGCCTCAAGGTTATCTATAAGCTTAGTGTATTTCAAAGCAATGGCAAAATTCCCATTTACAAGATATAAGCATTCAAAACTTACAGTCTCTCATTCAGTGTTAATTTCATTTACATTTATCGGCAGACAAAAACAACATGACAGCGAAACAAAAAACTTTTTTGAAAACTATGATGAAAATGTATTGAGATCTATCGACAAATGAAAACGAGACGAAAATGTTAGGGAGGGACGATTTGGGAAGAGATTCATTCAGAACGAATCTTAGATGTGTACATTCGAACTGTATCATACACTTGCTGCACGTCTCATTAAACATGAAAAAATGTCAATATCTGGGAGTAAGAGATAAGCAGACATATGGATAAATTTGACAACGCCAAAAGAAAACTCAATTCGGTCCGGTTTACTGAGCGCAGACACCGAAGCAGTGCCTCTTACACATCACACAAGCACTCTTTCGCGTCGCACGAATGGACAAATGCACACAAAATTATGTCAAATTGTCAATTTTGATGAGTATTCATGTAAACACACTCAGTAACGTCTTAGGTGAACGTAAACAGTTGAGAGAATATTGGACATGTATCAGTACATTGCATCTGTGCATTTGGTTTTAAAGGGACAGCAGCCTAATTTGGTTGCTATATTCTGTGGCATTGATGTTAATCAAGCAACAAAAGAAAGACAGAAAATCATCTACTGCTCTTGACTGAATTGCTTTAGAAGCCCTAATAAAGATGAATCTAAATTTATTTATATAAATAAATATGTCTGCTTGAAAGAATGAAGAATGTGGTAAACAAATTATTTTATTGAAAAGAAGACCATGTTCTTGTTGTTTATGAGAAGTGGTTTCATTTCATTTTAATATAAGGTATGTTGCGTGTCACAGCAGTTAAATCTGTGTTTGTCATGATAAAACCTATATAATGAGTTTGGTAATTTTAGAGGAATGCCTAATAAAAACATTACACTGTAACTAAACCCATTAGATTTTAGCTGACTAAATCTACTGTAGATTTAGTTGACTAAAATCTCATTATATTTACTCAATTAGAACTAAAACAATTCAGATGAACAGTAAATACCATTTTAGTCAAAAAACTATGACTAAGACTAAATCAAAATTTGCTGTCAAAATTAACACTGCTCTCATTTCCGCCAATATAGATCAATGATTTTGATGACATCACCCTGCACTTCAACTTCTCATCAAACTTTCTGTCCAATCAAATGCTGTCTAGAATCTGAAGCGTCCCGCCCCCTACACTATAAGTAGATGCTGAAACTGCAACTGAAATTGGTAGCTTGTTCACAGAGTTAGTATTTTCTGTACGATACATGGCACGTAGTGCACTACAGTGAGGATAGGGAATGATTCAGACAGTGTACATATGCTTTCCGTTGGGGGCGCAACAAGTCTGGTTTCGCGCTGTGCCACACACACAGACCACACTACACAGAATGGTGTATTTTATAGTGATAATGGATGAGTTTGTGGCTGCCAAACACTGTCAAATGCGGCTTAACGGCTCTGGCCTAAGCTTTTATATAAGCGAGACGCTATTGGCTATTTAAAAAAGGGGCGGGACTGCTTGATATGTCCCGCCCTGTCTTCCTGTTTCAACATTGCGTGTTTCAAAGCACTTCAATGGACCTTTAAATATGCAGGTCAATAAGTCAGATGTAATTTTGACTGAATAATGACCACATTTCTTTCTCGAAAGATCTTTCATCAGCGTCTTTTTATTTTATGGCATACTGTTTTCCTATTATAGAGACATTTGGAATAGTTTAAGCTCACTTAAAGGGATAAGGTACCTCAAATGCAGCTTAGATTGTTTGCTCTGCCATTACACTTGAGAGTCTCCTCATAAACACTTTGTGACAGTGTATCCATCATGTCAACATATTACGTATCAATGAAAAATAACCTTGGTTAAAGTAGTCTCTAAACAGCCATTGCAATCTTGAGGCTATTGCCTCGCTGCTATAACACACAAATTTTATTAAACACCGTTACCGAATTCAGCCAGCAAAACGGCATACAGCGAAATTACTCCTAGAGCCATTTTAGATTTAATATGGGCTGAGATAGTTACGGTAGTTTCATATTTATAGAGGACTTTAATTTGTTATTGGTCTATGAGGCGGCTGTTTTATGCTGATGAACAGTGTACTGTATAAAATTCCCTGTGCGTTTGCTTGACTGTAGCCGAAGCTGAGCTCTGCCATGTGGAGCTGGATTTCCCCTGGATTCACTCCAGTCTCCCCCACCTCCCTCTGACTCCGACTCTGACTCTCACTCTCATTCTTTCCTGTGCATCTGATTCCACAGTTGGCCTTCAAAGCCCTTTGCCGCTCCTTATCCTTTGAACAAACAGAGTTCACAACTTAACCTCTGACCTTTGACCTTGCTTTTTTAGAGACACGCAGCTACAGTTTACTAAGCAACTGCTAAACTATAGACATTAACACTTACAAAAAAGTTACCATTGTAGCATGATAAACCCGTTCCAGAGGCAAACTGTATTGCTTACATGCTGCTCTGCTCAGAAGTTCTCACTTAGGTTTCAGATAGTAAAAAATAGTAGTGAATAAGACAGCTGCTGATATACAGTAAGAATACAGGGCTATAAAATTCATTTTGACAGCAAAGACCAGATTATTTGTACTTTGGAGAATTTGATTAGAGACATTTGTGCTCATATATAAATCTCTGTCTTTGGTATCTAAGTGAGATATTATTAAAATCTGTTCTGATACTCTAGAGGAGACATTTAAACTTAAGGGTATTTTCAAAGCAGACAGATCTGAAAAGGACAAGACAGAAGTCTTCATTTGCTCTCCATTTAATCTCACATCATTGCTGTCCAGCAACAATTGAGATGAAAATGAAGGATATTAGATCATTATTCTTTTAAAATTATTTTTATCTATTATTATTATATATATATATATATATATATATATATATATGTATACCAAAATTATGAACACAACACTTTTGTTTTTGCCCCCATTTTTCATGAGTTGAACTCGAAGATCTAAGACTTTTCAATGTACACGAAAGACCTATTTCTCTCAAATATTGTTCACAAATCTGTCTAAATCTGTGTTAGTGAGCACTTCTCCTTTGCCGAGATAATCAATCCATCTCACAGGTGTAGCATGTCAAGATGCTGATTAGACAGCATGATTATTCCACAGGTGTGCCTTAGGCTGGCCACAATAAAAGGCCACACTAAAATGTGCAGTTTTATTGTGTTCATTGTCCATAACATAAGCCTGCCCATACTACCATTACCCCACCACCAACATGGGTTACTCGATCCACAACGTTGACATCAGCAAACCGCTCACCCACACGACTCCATACACGCTGTCTGCCATCTGCCCTGTACAGTGAAAACCGGGATTTATCCGTGAAGAGAACACCTCTCCAAAGTGCCAGACACCATCAAATGTGAGCATTTGCTTACTCAAGTCGGTTACAACAACGAACTGCAGTCAAGTCGAGACCCAGATGAGGACGACAAGTATGCAGATGAGCTTCCCTGAGACGTTTTCTCACAGTTTGTGCAGAAATTCTTTGGTTATGCAAACCAATTGTTGCAGCAGCTGTCCGGGTGGCTGGTCTCAGCTGATCTTGGAGGTGAAGATGCTGGATGTGCTGGATGGACAAAAGTGTTGCGTTTATAATTTTGGTCAGTGTATACATATATATATATATATAGATAGACAGATAGATAGATAGATAGATAGATAGATAGATAGATAGATAGATAGATATGAAGAGTTCAGAAATAATGATACTGAGTGATACTTCAAACTCGCTAAATTCCAGCCCCAGCCCAATCAGAAGTACCAGTACTTACATAGAAGCCTATACAAAGTAGCCAGAAAGAAATGCTAATTTTAAAGAAATACATCAGATGGATTTAGAGGCTTTTGCATCTGAACTCTTCATATACAGAGAGAAAGAGAAATAAATAAATGTACCTTTAATATTTATTACCGTAAATAATTAAACTTGATTTTTAAATGTATTTTTATTATTTAAATTTAATTGAAATCATTGTACGTAATTGTTTCAATAGCATAATTTGAAGTAAATACCATGGTATTACCATTTGATGGCACTAACATGTGTTAGAAAAATCATATTCATACATGTAAATGAAAAAAATAAGCCCTCCTTTATTGTATTTCTGTAATCTAGTTTGTGAAATGTAATTTTAGCTTCAAATATTTAAAAAAAAGTCTGAAATAAAAATATATCTTATTTTAGTGTGTTCTTTGATGTTTTTTTATGTGCTTTTTTTATATTATTATTATTTTTTTAATATACATACATTTATTTTGTGTTCTTCATGGTTGTGTCTTTACGTTGTTGGATGTTTCCTGTGTTGTACAATTTGCACATATAAAATTGGTCCTAAATGTACTTTTTCTATCAGTTTCAGATTCTAAAATGTTCTTTATACATCTGACCAGAAGATTCCTCGAGCAAATGTATCAACAGCACATCCACGTTTTTTTTTTTTTTAATCAACAATACTCAGCAAGCATGCTTTCAGGGAATACTAAAACACAGGGTTTTAGATAAAACTTTGTAGTTTCCATCTCAACTGAGCACCAATTCCCAGCCATCATAAATCTTCTATCTCAGATTATTGCGTAATCAGAGGGGGAAATATGATGCCAATAAAGAGCGTGAGCCGGCGGGATATTATCAGTGGGCGTTTATTCTGCAAGAATTATACAAGGATTTGCCGTCTAATTCAGAGGGGGCTATAGCTCGGTCTGGTGGGGACATTTATATTCACACCACAGAGATTGACGGATATTGCCCTACGCCGTGCCGTTTTATTGGCAGCAAAGAGCTTTAGGGTGTGAAACAACTAGTCAGGGACATGTTGATATGAATCACGCTCAAAAGCGAGCGTGTTTTTGTAAATACTTAACTTTTTAATGTTCATGTCCAGTCATTGTAATGTGCTTAAGCAGCAGGCTACATGACCGTCACCTGTTGAGTTTCGGATTAGCATTTCTCTGAAATAATGAACTTTTCAGGCTTGTGGAGAGACAACCCTGCTGACATGTAGGACCAGAGAGCATGCAGACACTTGTCCTGCACATCAGTGCAATCCAATCACAACCAGTCAGACGACTATTACACCTCTGTCACGTCAAATTTTCCATACTCTAAAGCTTTTAGTCACCTTGGCCTTTCGTCACAGAGCTAATGGTATAGCATTTGCAACATTATTTGCCCTCAAGACTTTTCTTTTGTACTTTAAAACAGGAGTTACACAACATTTTTGATATATTTTAATAGATGCGAGCCAAAATGATGTTCAGTATCACTGTAAGACAGAATATATCAGGTACTTTCTATTTGAGGTGTTATTTTAAACTTTTAAATGTGTAAATTGAGTCATGCATAAACCTACTTCCTCATAAAAAAACATTACCTAGCAGCAGTGGGAAGAAATCAAAAGCAGCTTTCATCAGATAAGTACATTTTTCATTTGGTTTGTCTGCTTGTAAGCAAGGTCACATGGCTGGTTTTTTAGGATCTGACTTGTTGCGGCATTGTCTGTGAGACAGAGCTGTTTCCGCTTTCCACGCGTCAGCATTAGACTCTCCATTTCTGGGTTTGTGATATCACGGAGCACAGGAAGTGACATCACGTCCTTGTTTGTGAGCCCTGGTAATTGTGGGCTAGACGACAAATGACAGCTGTGCTGTGCTGGAAAATGGATATGAGTGCGGTTAGAGGTTAGCCTCATAACCGTGTCGCTTTATTGGCATCTTTCTGCCTTTTTCTAACAACAGGCTTAAACGCTTCCTGTTGTCATATATATATATGTGTGTAGGAAAATACACTGTCACATATTCAGTGTTTAAAAGCTTTTTGGTTAAATCTACAAGAGCTGCCTCCGATGAAATCGCATGAGTTGCAGTCAATACAATATCTCTATTTTAAAAGTGAGCTGTGTGTTTATATATGAGTTAATGATAGAAAAGTTATCATAATCAAGTGAACTGAATTCAGGATGTATGATCGGTTTATGTAAAACAGGTGTGGAACAAACAGCAGTCTGTATACTGTACTTTCCACCCCACTAAGACCACAGGTGCAAACCTCATGGGAGGGTTTTGCATAGTAAAATGGCCACAGCACTGGAGGGTAAGCATTCACTCATGCGGTGTGTATGATGGAAACTGTCACCTACTACTGACTGTCACGTCTGCCACTTGACCATCACTGCTGGAAACATACACAGCTTATAGATATATCTATAAGCTAAAGAGAAAGATGATACACTTAAACTTCAAGTTAATAAGTTAAAGACACATCGGTATACATGCATATTGCTTTATCATGATTTTAACTATATATTGTTCTATTTATAAGCTAATACACTTTAAATGTACTACTACATTATTATATATGTATAATTACAAATATATTTAAATATGACATACAAGTTTCAATAGAAATGACTTTATTCTTACAAAAAGAATAAACTTTACTTTAAATGCTTGTCTGTACTTTAACTATATTTCAAAGACAATGGAATTCATTATGAAATCACATATAAACATACTTAAGTGGGTTGAAAAAAAACTAGGCAAAAAAAAGTGCACTTAAAGTGCTCTATTTTCACGCACTATTTTTATTACTAAAAATTATTTAGTACTTCTAAGTGTGCTCTGATGTGTTATTTTGGACACAATGAATATGAACTAAAATGTGCTTTTGACATTCTCTCTCTGTATTAAAAAAATGCATTTAGTTACCACTTGCACTACACTTGAACCAACTCAAGTTAAGTCAAGTCACCTTTATTTATATAGCGCTTTTAAAGTGATCATCGGATGCCCATTTTCCACAAGCTGATATGATTCTTTAGGGTCTTGATGAGAAGTCTATATCATACTTTGGTTAAAATTTCTCAGTGGTAGTGTAAAAAAAACACCCTTTTTACGTTGTCAAAATCAGCCGTGTTCAGAGCGAACCATTCTGTTGCATGTATCTTTAAATGCTAATGAGCTCTGCTCACCCCGTCCCTTTCTACTGTGGGTGACAAGCCGGTCTGTTTACTTTTTAGCCGCGTTTAGCCGCAAAACTTGCTAACTAGCACATTATTAAGAAAGGTGATAATGTATAATGATAAACCCTTATACTCATCACGAGTCAGACTGTTACAGCTCAGTCAGGGCGGGTCTATGGTAAGACGGTCATGTCAATCAACTATCGTGGGCCTTTATTGGTGTGATGTCACACCGTCAAGAAGCTGAGAATGGCTTGATTTAAAAAAAAAAAAGGGAATATTTCTTACAAACATTACAAAAATACCACTGGGTGGATTTTTATTATAATAGGGTGGTTGTGTATACACACAGCCAACACACATTTATGTTCAAGCAACATGACCTCTTTAACAATACAGTTGTGTCAAAGCAGCTTTACAGTATTAAATAGGAAAATAATGTGTCAATAATGCAAAAGGACAACAGTAAACACTCAGTTTCCAGGTGAAGACATATGCGTATATAAATACTTGATTATATTACTTTATTATAAATTATATTACTTAATTCTAATTTTAATGGTAGTGTTATTTATTGTTACATTTAAAGTTAATATATTTTAAATTAAAGATGTAAGATAATATATTATAAATCATTATAAATCTGTAACTACAAATAAATATTTAACATACAGCTTTCAATATAAACTGCATTAAAGTACATTTGTCAGTACACTTTAACTAATCTCAAAGACAATAAAAATAATTATGAAATTACATGTGAAAATGTACTTAAGTGTATCTAGAGTTCAGCTAATTGCAGCTAAAATAAATTTTAACTATAATGCATTTTCATTTCATCGCAATTAATGTGTAATTAAATGTCTAACAACATTAAATTGAGTTTGCACTGATGCATACTGTTTAAACTTCAAGTAAATGAAGACATGTTGTCTGATATTATACATATATATATGTATATAAATATATATGTGTGTATATTTGACCGTTTTATGGCAAAGCGAACCAGTATCCTCTACAATAAATCATGTTTTCATCTAAATAAAGAAAGCAAAGACAATAGGCTTGGGTACCTTGGAGACCAGTAGGACTTCTTTGCCATGGCAACTGTGTGCTGAGATACCGTGCAGTGATGTGGCTTCACCGACACATTCTGTGAAAGAATGCAGAAAGTGTGTTCGCTTCTGTGTTTCAACATACTTTACATCTCACACCATTATATCTGAAAACCTTCCTGTGAAATAACAAAACGCCTCACATTTGTTTGAGCAAATGTCCAGTCGCCCAAATAAAGTTGTGGTGTTGTCGTTTGGCACTACGCAGTGTTCAACAAAAGCCGTTTTTTTCTTTTTCAGTCTATTTCTAAACACAGAGTATGTGTATTATTATAAAACATTATTGTGTGCACTGTTGGGTTTCATCAGTAAACAATAGACATGTCAAATCAAGCTTTATCACGTCTTTTAAATCTAGAGGTCTTGATAACAACAAACGGATGGAGGCAGATCTACAGCTTTTATACAATAGCTGAGGATTCTATTGCCTTTCTACAAGTGCGTACAAGTTCACGTATATGTGTAAATGCACATATGTGGGTGTCTGTTTGTCTACCCGGCGTTTTTCCCTCACTCGTATTCCTCAGTCGCTGGAGTGCAAAGCAAACACACACATAGGGCGAAGAGTGTGAGGGATCTACTGCGTGTAGAGAAAGCTTGTGTTAATTTCCTGTGGCAACAGAAAGAAGCTTCTGTATGCACTGCATTTAACAATGAGTTAAAGGGTAACTCAGGTCATGTGACTCGGATGAAGGCAGAAATGCCCTTAGTTGTTTTCTTCCTTCACTGTATTCATGTGATTCATTTGGCATTGCTGACATATTTTGCTCTAGGAAATTGTTGATTGATTTGTTTGAGGCTTAACAAAGTATGACGTATTTGATAGTGTGCCAGATGTGATACGAGCTACTGGTAAATCTGAGATCTGAGATGAAACAGTGAGGATGTACAACATGCAGGCACAAGCATCCTACCACTTTGCTTACAGAAAATAAAATATTAATTGAATACAAGGCTACTTAGAGAGCTAGTTCGCCCAAAAATGAAAAATTGTCATTAATTACTCACCCTCATGTCTTTCCAAACCCGTAAGGCCTTCGTTCATCTTCGGAACACAAATTAAATTATTTTGGATGAAATCCAAGAGCTTTCTGACCCTGCATAGACAGCAACACAGCTGAGAAGATATTGTTGAATAAAGTTTCCCGTAGCTTTGTAAAATTAAGGTTGAACCACTGATGTCACATGGACTATTTTAACGATGTCCTTACTACCTTTCTGGGCCTTGAACATGGTAGTTGCATTGCTGTGTACACTGTAGACATTTCAAAGGATTTTTACAGTAACTTACTGGCAACAGTAACTTACAGTAGCAAACTGTATTTAATTTACAGTTGCAATCTGTACAGTTTTTAGTAAATTACTAAGTATTCATCAGTATACTACTGTTATTCATTCATTTTAATATAGATTTCAGTAGATTTTATAGCTTTTATATTGAATTCACTGTATTTTTTTTATTTTTACTCTACATAGGTAATACTGGCATTCAATTAAACCAGACATTAATTACAAAATATCAAATTCTTTATTTAAAACATTGCATGTGTAACACTTAAAAATAGAGTCTTCTAATGCTGGAACAGTGCATCTTCACCATTTCTCCTGTCTTAGGACGTTTTGCGTTGCATTATGTTGTATCCTCACAAAGAATCTTTAGGCAACGGAAACATAATCGGGAAAAAGACAAGCAGCCAAAGAATACACAGCCATCTGCAAAATACAGGTGCTGCTCCAAAACGTGGCCACCACCTTTGCTCACCGTCCGCTTTGTTAGTGACAGAAATGTCTTCTCTGAAAAGCAAGAAGTAGAAATAGCACAATTTTAAAAGGATAAAAGGAAAACCCCATATAGAATCCCCAACCTCTCAAAACCATAGTTGTTCTCTTACATAGCTGAGACTTATCAGTCTCAGGGTGGTTGGCATGCTCATGTCTTTCTTGATGCTTCACTGCAATTGCCTTTAAAAAACAAACACATGCAGTAAATCTTTAATTCCATTAATTCCATTCCAAACTAGAAAGGCAGCTAACAGTTAGCCATAAAACTTGTTTAACCTAGCTAACAAATGGTTTTATTTTCTCAAAAGGCTACAGCAACGACTCGACAAAAGACAATATAGAAACTATTATATATACTATCAAGTGGTTGTGGACAATAAAGTGATGTTCCGGTATGTTTCTGATGTACAGATGTACTCCAAGCGCTCGCGCTGTCTGACATGAATGACAAACGGATTTTCCAATCATTACAAGCGAGAAAAATAAAGTAACCTCAATAGAACGTGAACGAAGACAGACACTTCCAAAATGAATGAAGGTCTAATGGGTTTGAAACGACATAAGGGTGAGTAATTAGTGACAGAATTTTCATTTTTTCTCCTTTTAAGTATAGTTAAAGAGAGTAAACTTTCATGTTCATGTTTCTTAACACACTTCATTACACTTTGGTTGCATTTTAAGGTGTTCCTGTTACAGTGTAATTACACATAAGTAACATTTATTGCGTAAATAAATATTTTATTTATATTAATGAGTAAGATTTACATGGGTAAAATTAATTAACGTATTTATTATCAGTTACGGTCAGTCGCTTGTTGCTAATTCTGCATATTTCACTGTTATCACTATAGTAAGTGCATGTAATGTGTAACACTGTTACTAAAATATAGCGTAACCTTTTATCATGTTTTAAAGAAGTACACTTATTTTGCTGTGATGATTAACATACTAAAGCACATGTAAAATACTTAATAAACCAATAAGCCTCAAGAAGCCGTGGTTTACAGTGAATTTATAACAGCTAAGGGGCATTGTTAGGCACAATGCAAAGCTGTTATAAATTGACTGTAAACCATGGTTTCACAGGGCTTATTGCTTTAATAAAATGGTTATTCCATATATGCAGCAAGGTTTCACAAAATAAAACAGAGCAAATAAAGTGTAATGATATTAATACAAACATTACTCTTCCGCCAAACAATGTAGTTCCTCAGAAACAGTTGTGGTTGCAACAAAGTGGATGCCGAACAACACACAGATTAATACTTTGTTCATCTTCATTCAATAGAATGAAATATGTTTTAATTTACAGTAAATGCTTGCCAGCACATATTTAAAAGAAAATAGAAATAATTATAAAATACATATCAAGATGTACTTGAGTCCCATTTAAATGTTCCGAATGTTCCGAAAACATTACATTCAGTTCGTACTTGAGCATATTCTTTTAAAGTGTGTTTTTCCATAATAAGTACTCTTTTTTCAAAGTATGCTAAAGCGCACTTATTTTTTTACAAGGGTCATCCAGTGAACTACACAATCCAGGATCAAACGTGGCAGATAAATGAAGTTATCTAACTAAATATGTGCTGAAAATTTTCATCTAACCCCATTGGCTGCTCCCAGCGCTTTTTAAAACACAGTGGCGCCTGTGCGTAGGTCACTGAAGAGGTGTGCCATAAGAGATGTAATGTGTATGTTTTCATCTTTCATCAACAGATTTATTTGAAGGAGCTGTCGAGTCTGTGCCCTAGCAAGTCCGGGGTAGCAGCTTTTCAGTGCGCTATCAAAACACAAGTCACGGTTTTCCCATTAACAGAGAACCTTGTTTTATGAGTTCAAAACAGGAGCACATCCTATAGTGTTGCTGTTTATGTCTCTTCTAGCCTTCACCTATAGGTTGCATGTGCATGAAGATTGTCTGAGGGCTGGGCTGCAGGGTTCGATGGTAACTTTCATATGGCAAATAGCGTTTGTTAATGCAAAAATATGAATGTACAGTTTAATATCAAAACCAGAGCGTGTCTCAGCTGCGAAATAGACCTTGATCAGTTTTTGGAGCGGTGGTTGGAGGGATATTAGTGACATAACCCATACAGCTGTCTCAAATCTGCATTATGATATATGCCTGCTGCTAGCATCCCATAAAGACTATGCCATCTGTACAAAGGATGAATTTCTAAGCATTATACTCGTAGCCAAGGCCTTCAATTCACCATTCGATCAATACTAACTGTATTTGTCAATTAGTGCTCTGCTCCAACACCTAGAGCTGCTTTCCCAGACAGTATTTTAAGGCGTCACAGACTTGTTCCTGAAGCGAAGGCTGTTCCAAACGGTAGAAAGTGTATAATTATGCTGTCTTCTTGGATACCGCACAGCATTGTATGTGTCCTTCCTTCACACATAAAGCATTCCCAGAATACACTGCGACAAGCTCGGTTAAAAATCCACAATTCATCAATTTTAAATATAGACAGAGTGAATAACGTGAAGTGCAATATCTAATGTAATCCGAGTTGCATACTTCATGCACTTTGTGTAAAAATGATATTCAATGGGATATGAAAATCCCATCCATAAAAAGTTTAAGATTGTGTTAAATCATGACTTGAGATGTAACCCATATCTAACGCACTGAATGACCTGCAAAGCTTTATTGAATTAGAGATTGTGGACCTTTGCCTCAACATTATCTCACTGAACTATAGTGAACTCCTGAGATCTAGACTGGAGCTGTTCTGACAGGGCCTTCTGATTTATTCACTCTTTTGCCCAGGTTCACCACCGCTGTTGTGCTGTTTGTCGGGATGATTTCGGATTCACGTCTGCCTCTTGCTTGTCATCTGTCACGACATGCTGTGTTCCAGTGGTTATGATTATTGTATGATTTTGGAATGCCCCCCATTTCTGGCTGCAGACGCCAGTGAGTTACCTGCAGGCAATCCTGAATCGACAAGATCCTGTGGTCCAGCATTTCGGCCTAACCTCACCTGACACTGTGTCCACTGGGTAGAGAGTAACAGGTTAATATACACAATGTATCCTGTGGAAAAGTAAACTTCTAAAAACTGTGTTCATGTTTGGTTTAGGATTTAAATAAGAGTGGTGCTTGTTAAGGCAAGCATCAACACAGTACTACCAACACCCACACTTTAACAACCAAGAAATATGTGACCCTCGACCACAAAACCAGTCATAAGTGTCATTTTTTTTTTTATTTAAATTTATACATCATCTGAAAGCTGAATAAGCTTTCCATTGATGTATGGTTTGTTAGTATAGGCAGAGATACAGCTATTTGAAAATCTGGAATATGAGGGTCTAAAAAAATTAAAATATTGAGAAAATCGCCTTTAAAGTTGTCCAAATGAAGTTCTTAGCAATGCATATTGCTAATCAAATTTTTTGATATATTTACGGTAGCAAATTTACAAAATATCTTCATGGAACATGATCTTTACTTAATATCCTAATGATTTTTTGGCATAAAAGAAAAATTGATCATTTAGGCTATTGCTACAAATATACCTGTGCTACTTAAGACTGGTTTTGTGGTCCAAGGTCGCATATGTGATTGCAAAACTCAGTTTCCATCTGAGATGAACACTAGTAGCAGTAAAAAAATGTGCTGCTTTTTACACAAATTATGCTTACAGGGGCAGATTATTGATAAATAAAACCATGAACCATGAACAATGCTATGTTAGGACCTCAGCACCCTTTTACCATAGTGCCTGATTCGCAAACTAATAAATTTTGACATAATCAGCTCCATATGTATGGCTTTTCTAATGTAGTAAATGTGCTCGTTAGTGCACCCGGTGCATTGCATTTCTTTACTGTAAAATGCGAAGTCATAATAAATTAGCTGAATGTAGAAGAAGAAGTTTTTATCTCACATTTGCGTTTGTTAAGACTAACAGTTCATTTCAGGTTAGAGCTTAGTGTGGGTGTTTTGTTATTTTCAAACTTATGGGCACTAACCAGCCATTTCATTTCTGATAGAGCATTAACCAGCATAATAAAATGTTGCCACAGTCATGTTTAATTGTTTTAGAGGAAACTGAACACCCTATTTAGCACCAGTCACTGGACATTTCACTTTGAAACTCCCATGAAATTTTGAAATAAATAAATAAAAAAATAAACAGATACATACCTACATAAAATGACACCGCGCTGTTTAATAAACCCGTATCTACAATAAAGGGAAAAAAATTATATTGCTTATAGTGCCTCTTTGACCGTAACTATAACATTCTGTTATCCAAAAGATTTTATCCAAAGCTACTTACTAAGCTAAATAAATTTTCAGTTCATGGGTTTCCTGGGAATCAAATTCGTGACCTTGGGGTTTCTGGTGCCATGCTCAACAGCTTTTGCCTCAGGTACAGTGTGACAAAACACCATAGAGTGCTTTTGACTTGGTTCAGGGAAAAAAAGACAGTACTCTAGCAACCAACCAGAACACCGTTGCAACCATATAGCAGTGTGCTAACAATCATTCAGAACTCCTTAGCCACACACAACACACTAGCATCATGGCAGTGAATTTTCATTGGGAAAGCACCTTAGATTTTCTTCATAAAATGTATTTTTGTACTACTAGAGAACATCATTTATCTCTAAATATACTATAAAAGGGAAATGTGGTAGCTCATGTAGAACTGAGAGCAACGAAAAGTGAAATATGAGCCTAGCAGAAATCTGGAAGTGTCTGTCTTCAAATGAATGTGGAATCACACCCAGTTAAAACTCTCAAACAAAAATCCAGCCGGCCGGTTTTACCACTACACTGCACTCCCAGTTTACACTCTGTATTACCCAAACACAGATGGAAAGAATCTTGCGTAAGAAACAACAAGGCAATGATCCATTAAAAACTCTACCAAACCATGCAAGTCATTCGGTTTCACTTCTCTGTTGTTTCACACCAGCTACTAAAATTAGCTAGACATTTATTCCACTGTACATGGCTATATCTTACTCATACTTCATACATGTGGCCTAACCATTCATGGTGAAAAACTGATGATTCCATCGTAGTCTTTTTTGAACCTTTTAGGCAGTTCTATATTTGTTTAGATTCGCGATCTAAATGTGCAGCAGCTTTTTTCAGGAAGTCCCCTTAAATGTAACAGATAGGCCTCAGGTACTGGTCTTCTGACACATAGCTGAACCTCCTTTTGTTGTACACATCAAACAGAGCACAAAGGCAGGCAATGACTCAGTTGGGGGCAGGTCTCAGAGGCTGGCTTTCTGTCGCTGCCTCGTGGGCTCTGGTAATTGTTTTCCTGTCGCCTGTAACCTTCAGCTGGCTAAAAATCCCAAGAGGGCAATGGCTTCATGGCATTTGTCATATTAATGACACAAATATGTGCATCGGATGTCAGGACATACTGTAAGCCGCGCTTTAGGGCCTACATCACAGTCACGACAAACGCAGTGGTTAGTGCCTGATGTAGATTAGTATGTAACAATTATCCTCAGGTTCGGATGGGCAGAATAATGTAATGGAACATATCTAGAACACATACACGTGTATATATGCTAGTTTTCTCACTAAATATCATCTTCCATACCCATTTATGGAATTATAATAAGTTGTGGATGTCATTTCATATTACATTTATTCTGTACAAAAGAATGAGACACGTTTTAGCGTGAGTGTTTGGTGTACACTACATTTCCAAATTATGGGGTCAGTAATTATTAGCATTTGATTAAAGAAATTAATATTTTATTAAGCAAGGATACATTAAATTGATCGAAAGTGACATGTTACAAAAGACTTCTATTTCAAATAATAGCTGTTCTTTCGAACTTTCTATTTTTTAAGAATCCTGTCACAGTTTCCACAACTGTTTTTAACAGTGATAATGATCAGAAATGTTTCTTGAGCAGCAAGTCAGCATATTAGACTGGTTTCTGAAGAACTGTGTGACACTGAAGACTGGAGTAATGATGCTAAAACTTCAGCTTTGCATCACAGGAATAATTTACATTTTAAAATAGAAAAGTTATTTTAAAGTGCAATGATATTTTACTGTATTTTGTATCAAATAAATGTAGCCTTAATGATTACAGAAGATTTATTTCAAAAACCAACCTCTATTTTTGAACAATAGTGTATATAATGTGTTTATGAAAACATGTACACTTTATTTTATCCATTTGGTTTGATGGATTAATGGCCTTGGGACCCAACTTATGTAACCTTATGTTAATGAATACTAAAATTCATGCACAAGACAACCTAAATTCCTATAATCTGTTCTGATTTCAAGTTAGCTTTTTTGGAACAATTCCTAAAAGTGTATAAATGATTCATTCTTATCAGTTAACACCCATATTTAAAACCATGTTGCGCTAACTACTCTTCGACTAAAGCCTTTAGTGATTCAGAGCAATAAAGATTTACGCTGCCGTGTTGAAAGGCCTAAGCAGGCAGAACCCAGAATGAGCAAACCCTTGTAAAAGGTTATTGAGCCAGACATATCAATACATTATCTCTTTCTTGCAAACACATTTATTGCAAGTGCTTCTCAGTATATATATAGCAAGACGCTACATTAGTGGAAGATAAAAACAGCCTGATTAGGAGTAACACAGATAAATTTGCTTCTAAATTCTCATTCTCGCTATATCTCATAATGACACTCTCCTTGATCAATACCAAGAGCGTAGCTATTCGCAGTCTTTTCTTTGTCTGTTCTAAATCAAGAGACACCATTATTTTCATTTTCTTACTCTCTTCGATTTACCTGTACCACCGCAGCATCCATGATCACCTCACGCTTTTCTCTTGACGCTAGAATAACACACGTTGCTCTTTTGCTCCACCCTCCCTAAATCGTGTAATAGACTGTCAAATACTCATATATCAGCCAGTCATCCTGTCTGCTCCTCGGCCACCCCCGACGGGCTCACCTTTATGCTGATGATGGAGATGGCACAGGTTGGGGGGGCTGGCAGAGGTGGGCGAAGGAGAGAGAGAGAAAGAGAGATAGAGCATCTCCATCAGGCTGCCAGCCAGAGCCAGTGATTAATTCCAGCAGATGCCTGGTATTTGCCTCTGAACGTGGGGGTGTGAAGCGCTCTCTCTCTCCCTTTCTCTCTCTCTCTCTCTCTCTTTCTCTGTACCCAGGCTGGCTGGCAGATCTTAATGAAATATTAACCAGCAGGAGATAGACCGAGCGAGCGAGGACAGACACAGGCGTGGGCTTCGGCGTAGGTGCGGGGAGAACCGGCCTTTCATAACAAGGAAAAGGAGAAACCCCCTCCACATGAGCATATATATATATACAAACATGAGCCAATAACGCATCAGGTTAGACAAGCTACCCAGGCTGTCCCGTCTCTTCCACCCCCATTCCCTGGTAAGGGAACACCCTCCCACTACTCTTGTAAAACTTTTAAGTGAGTCACCAACTGCCACCCCGTTTCCTCATCTGAGGTTCTAGTTATATAAACTTGTTGATCATTAGAAGGCTGACATTCGCCTACATCTCTCTTCGAGACACCTGTGCAATTACATCGAAATCTACTTTAGCGTATTCGTGATCTTTTTATCTTTCATTATATTCTAGTCTATGGCAAGCAAACATCAATCAAAATTTGCTGAGGCTTTTAGAAGATGCGGTGCATTATTAATTTGTAACACAAAAAGGTAAAATAAAATGGATCCTGGTCTAACTGTGCATGATTATACGTGTTATTCTAAAGTAAAAATGCCTTTGTAATCTTGCATCATAATGTAATAACCTGCTGCACCTGTGAAACGGCTTTTGACGTCACAAAAACTTACTCAATAAGCTGCTTTTGTGTGAAAACAGCTCATAAATAAACACGCAGACTGCCTGCTCACAAATGTCCAACATTTAAGTTTAAGTTACTTAAAAAAGCAGTTTTATTAGAGACCTTGCAAACCGTTTTGCAACAGGTAATCTAAAACTCTGACTCATCAGACATTGTTCCATTCAACATGTTGTACTGTCTATTTTTATGCACTTTGTGGAATTTTAGACAACAGTCCAACACACTGAATGAACTGCTCTTCCGTCCCTCACAGCCTCGTTTTCGTTCGCGTTAAATTAAAATGGCGTCTGCCCTGACTAAAGTCTATTGAGTCAGCAAAGTTCCATCGATCTCCCTGCCAAAGCCACGGCGCACTCCCTGCTCTTCTCCTCAATTTACAGAGCATCAGTACACCACCGGCGTCCGGAGAGCATGCTGCAGCTCTTATTTGCATGGGTGTCTGGAGTTGAGTGACAGAGAGGATCCCTGTGTATCGAGTCCGGGACATCCCCCAATTAAACAGATCTCCTCTCTCCTCTGTCAGCACCCGCCATCCATCAGTGCCAACGCGCCGGCCGTGCACTGAATAGCCAAGTGTAACTTCTTCATCAAAACAAGCAAGCGGGTTTAATTCAAATATTAAATATAAAACTAATGTACAGGGACTATAGGGAGTATATATTAAATCTGTTTGTTACGTAATTTATATTGCCGAAAAATAAGTTGTGTTTTGAACACTTTTCAGCTGGTTAGGCTGGGAGACCAGCAGCAGTTTAAAATGATTAATAATAATAATAACTGAAAAATCATATTAAAACGAGTTAGTAGTTCTGTAACAGTGTCTGAATTCACAAATGAACGAGTTGCACAAAACAAAACAGAAAGCAAAGCTGCTCGCTGGAAAACTGTGTTGTATTGCATGTGGGAATATATATGTAATTCGCAATGGCAACAGTACGTCGGAATAAATCAGCTTTTCTTGCATGTATATAGTAAAGCATTGGTTTTCTCGTGGTTAAAGTAAGCGCAGCTATAGAAAATACGAACTTTATTACGAATTAAAGCGCCTGTGCTAATGTTGAAATAACTTAATATTTCTGCACCGAAAGCGTTGTTTAAGTATTGAGAAAAAAGTTCTCTCTCATAAATCTTGGAACGGGCGAGGCAGCATAGTGCTGACATTAGTTATTGTGCGGAGCTCTGGACTTCAATTGCACCCAAGCCTCCCTTTCACTGCCAAGCGCCGATCAGCGCTACATCAGGAAACTCCAAATAAGGGCATGGAAGTGGAAACCCACCGGAATCAAGCCTTATGTAGTCACGACCTTATATGGCATGGCGGAGCGGGATCTTCCGGCCAGGGCTCTGCTACAGCGCAGACGGGAAACCCGAAATGTAGCGAGACTTTTGAGCAGAAAAGCGAGACTTGCGCTTCTCTTTCTCGCAGAGAGATACTGCGCTTACCACGCATTGATTCGCTGTGGAGGAGGAACGGGCATCTCCCCTCCATTTAATGCACAGACTTAATGTTTAAGCTCCCCAATCTGCTTTTTTCCTCTAGGCAAACGTCATGTGTCCTCCACTGCAGTGCCTAAATATGGGCTTCCTCCAGTCCAAATATGGACATCTACGTCACGGCAAGAGGATATATAAAGGAGTAGGGATTCTCTGAGCTGAGAAAGAGCCTAGAGAGCCCAAGCGATTCAGCACTAGTGCAGACAGCTGATAGGCAACACGTTGCGATATATATAACAAACACATTAAATAAATGTGTCAAGTCAATTCAAAACAACAACAGAAACAAAACAGCGACCTAATTTGCTGAAAAAGTCAAAATTAGGGAATGATCAGAAAGGACATTCTGAATCTCACTTATTTGATCTGAGACACAGTGGATTTGTTCTGCATCTTTGGACAATCAAAAAAGGACAAGAGGGAAGACAACAAGAAGACAAACTGTGCGAGTGAGGAGATCAACAGAAAGAAGGAGAGACACACATCGCAGCATCTTCACATTTGTCGTCCCAGAGGGGTTAGCTGCTGATCTCTCCAGCGCACTTCTCTCCTCTCCGAGCACACTCCAGAGAGAGATGGCTGCAGCCAAGACAGAGATGCTCCTGCCTGCTCTGCAGATCTCCGACCCCCTGAGCTTCCCTCACTCCCCCATGGATAACTACCCCAAGTTGGAGGAGATGATCATGCTGAACTCTGCAGGGACCCCATTCCTCAATGCCACAGCACCTGAAGGCACAGGCTTTGGCTCCGGGGAGCCCGGCGAACAGTTTGATCACCTTGCTGGAGGTAAGCACTAAATCCCTCTTGATTAAATTGCGTGGTGAAAAAGCTGCATGCTGCTTTCATACAGAGAATTGCGAGGGTTGTTTGCTTGTGCAAAAATGCCGTTGTTTTTAATAGTTAATGACATGTTTAAACGTATACATTTAAGAGTTATTGTAATAGCACATTTTGAAATTAAATTGCACTGATGCGAAGTTGACAATTAACATTTTAACCAAAGCTGACAGCTTAGTTATTACTGAATAAAATCATTTGAATGAAAGAGACATTTAGAATTTGCAGAACAGCTTAATTTTAAATGCAGTTTTTTGATGAAGTGCAGATTGAATAACTATAAGCTGTGTGAGTGGGGAAGAGAGATCAGGATGACAGTAATGAGAAAGAGAGCGCTGAGAGAAGCGCACATGCAGATGGTTTAGCTTGCGCTGGCTCTTGTCTCCGAGGGAGATCGGCAAATGTGTGTGTGTGTGT
>JAHKKF010493798.1:3445-26338 GCA_019740295.1 Labeo calbasu | reverse complement strand
GATTCAACTTAAAATTTTAAGGCAGCTGGGTTACTTACCTTGCTTTTAAGTTTAACAAAATATCTAAGCTGTCACTTAGTACAACTTAACATTTCAAGCTGAATAAATGTTTTTTTAGTTGACTAATCTTAAAATTTTAAGTTGTACTAAGTGACAACTTGGATACTTGAGTTGATTCAACTTAAAATTTTAAGGCAGCTGGGTTACTTACCTTGCTTTTAAGTTTAACAAAATATCTAAGCTGTCACTTAGTACAACTTAACATTTCAAGTTGACTAAACTTATTTGAGTTGAATGAACTTAAAATTTTAAGGCAGCAGGGTAACAAATTATTTGAAGCTGACTCAACAAATTGTGTTTTTTGTTTTTTACAGTGTACCCTGAAAGTTTGAGATAGACTAGTTTGCAACAGCACTGTTATAAACACAGTAAGGCTGTAAAAGTGGACTAGTTAGTAGATGAGTTTACCTGATCGGTTTGAATGATATTTAGTGTCCCATTTAGACACCTGATAGCAACTGCCTTTTTTAAGACAAGTAAAAGCCTAAAAGAATCACAAGTGGGTATTACTGATGTATTTTATCTCAACAAAATGTGAAAATATGCTAGGCTTGTGTTAATTACATACCTTATTTCAGACAGTTTACCAAAAGGCCATTCTATGGAAGCCCTTTCCACCACTGAATAAAAATGAAAACTATTGAAACGTTTTTTTTTTTTCCTTTTTCTTTCTCACAATTGCATGATACAAACTCACAATTATATATCCTACCAATTGTGAGTTATAAAGTCAGAATTGTGATATGTGATATAGAAATGTGATATAAACTCGCAACTGCGAGTTATAAAGTCAGAATTGCACAACATAAACTCACGATTTTGAGAAATGAAGTCAGAATTGCATGATATAAACTATTTGGAAATTTGAAGTTCCAAACGTAGGTTCGGGAGGAGCCTAATCATTCAGTCCTGTCAATCATCATTACGAGCCTATATAAGCAGCTCTCATCGCACCGTCCCAGCCTCAGTTCTTCCGGCATCCCTCCACCTCCCCTTCTCCTCCTCTGTTTCTGTTATTCTCCCTGTAGGTAATATCGCAATGGGGGGTTGAACTCTGCGCTCAAGCCGAGCCTCGGGTTCGAGCCTCCATTAAGGACAGCAAGCCAAGTTTGTTTAAAATTGCCCATCAGGACTGGGCAGGTGAACTCGTGAATGCAAGTTATAAAGTCAAAATTGTGAAACAAACTCAGAATCCTGAAAAATAAACTCGCAATTGTGAGTTATGAGGTCAGAATTGCAAGACATAAACTCACAATTCTGAGAAATAAACTCAATTCTGAGAAGTGAACTCGGAATTGCGTGATATAAACTCTCAATTGCAAGTTACAGTCAAAATTTCGAGACAAACTTGAAATTCTGAGAAATAAACTCGGAATTCTGAGAAATAAACTTGGAATTCTGAGAAAGAAAGTTGGAATTGCGAGATAAAAACTCCCAATTCTAAGTAAACTCAGTTCTGAGAAGTGGAGTCAGAATTGCGTGATAAAAACTCACAGAGTTATAAGTCAAAATTGTGAGACAAACTCTGAATCCTGAGAAATAAACTCGAAATTCTGAGAAATAAAGTCATAATTGTGAGATATAAACTCACAAATCAGACTTTTTTTCTCAGAATTTTGTGATATAAACTCGCAATTATGAGTCAGAAGTCAGAATTGCAAGACAAACTCGCAACTCTGAGAAATAAGCTTTCAATTCTGAGAAGTGAAGTCAGAATTGCGTGATAAACTCGCAATTGCGAGTTATAAAGTCAGAATTGCAAGACATAAACTTGCAATTTTGAGAAAAAAACTCAATTCTGAGAAGTGAACTCAGAATTGCATGATATAAACTCTCAATTGCAAGTTACAGTCAAAACTTCGACACAAACTTGAAATTCTGAGAAATAACCTTGGAATTCTGAGAAATAAACTCAATTCTGAGAAGTTGCGTGAGAATTGCGTGATATAAACTCACAATTGCAAGTTATAAAGTCAAAATTGTGAAACAAACTTTAAAATTCTGAGAAATAAACTCGGAATTCTCAGAAATGAAGTCAGAATTGCGAGATATAAACTCACAAATGTGACGTTTTCTCAGAATTGCGATATAAACTCGTAATTCTGAGTTTATAACACACAATTGCGAGTTTATAATCACGCAATTCTGATTTAATAAATTATTAAGTCATAATTGTGAGATATAAACTCATAATTCTAAGAACATATCCCCACCCCGAATCGCAATATCACACAATTCTGAGAAAAAAAGTCACAATTGTAAGATACAAATTTGTTAATGTCGATGACTTTATAATTCTCAGTTGCCAGTTTATATCATGCAATTCTGAGAAAAAAGTCAGAATTGTTAGTTTATATCTCAAAATTCTGACTTCATAACTCACAACTGTGAGTTTATATCACGCAGTTCTGAAAATTAGAATAAGATAACAAGTTGCAATAATCTTGTTTTATTTTTAATTCAGTGGTTGAAAGGAGCTTCCATACCATTCAGAACACCCACTGACTTCAGGACAATGAAACAGGGTGCTAAAATGTAAACTTGTTTTTAGGTTTTGGCCTACAAAAATGTCATCTAATTTACTAGGCTAAATATGCTCAAATAACAGTTTTTAGGACAAAAAAAACGCTTCATTATTATGTAAATGAGGCTTATTATGAATTATTATATACAAAACTCAGCACTATTTGTTTGGCGCAATTAACACCACTCTAATACCGTCTGTGAAAAACAAGTGGTAAACAAAATTTTGCATAGAAAATGGGGATGTTTTAGGGGGATTTGATTTGCATAAATAAACCTTTATTAAATCAAGTGGTGAAACGATGCATGCAGCGCAGAAAAATAAAAGCGTGTTAGTTACTATTGGCGAAATGACAAAGTCTGCCACCAGCAGCAGCAACCAAAAGTACAACAACATGGCTAACTGCCGTCTTTAATCGCTTCTGCATGTGTTTAGCTTTACACTCGCCTCAGCCACAGACGGCACACCCACAGACCGCCCACAGTCCATTCACACACCGTCTGATGCATATTGCACAAAACTGGCAAGTGCTGGCTGAAATTCCCGTTCCAATCAGATTGGCAATTCCGGTCTAATTGACTGGCTTTATGCAATTTACAATTGTCATGATGCATAGGAGTCCAACAGGGAACACAACCATGATTTTAAGACACCAGGCTACTACAGTTAGCATTTCAGAGGAATATTTAGCCACTGAACTTGACAGAACAAGATCTCCTTGAGCATGCTTGAGCTTTTTTTTTTTTTCTCTCAGAGTTACCTATTTTCATGAATTCTAAATTATCATGTGACACTAAAGACTGGAGATGCTGAAAAATGCTTTGCCACCCCAGAAATAAATTACATTTTAAAATATGTTAAAATAGAAAACTTTACATGTTAAATTGTAATAATATTTTACAATATTATTATTTTACTGTATTTTTTGTCAAACAAATGGATCCTTGGTAAGCATAAGAGACTTTTTTCAAAAACATTCTTAATTATTTTAAACTTTTGACTGGTAGTGTAGATATCTGACATACTGACATATTTTCAACAAATTATCATTGAAATTTAACTCAAGACACTGCAATAAATATAAATGAATTGTTTAGTGAATCTAGCTGAGAACACAGTTCGCTGACTGATTCCATGCTGTTCCTTTATAAAGAGCTATGGAAACAAATGCTGGTGTGGAACACTTTAGCTCTGCCGTCAATCACCCTCCTGCTGTCAGCTGGGTCTTCTGGAGCGCTGAACGCTGTTCTCTGAAGAACCTGATTCAGGGTCCACTCCATCACGTCAGGCTGACAAGCCTCGATCACAACACTGACATTTTGTGCAGTCTAAAGAGTGGATTGTAAGAATTACCAGAGCATGTCTGTTACATAAACAGAGATCAGGGAAACACTGCAGATAAAACAGCTATCGTGCCTTGCACATCACCTTTCGATTCACTTAATTCATTTGGTATAGGGGAAAAAAATAGTGTGGACTAGTATACTGAAGTTGTTCAGGACCATGGACAGCAGCGGGTCAAGTCATTTCTATACATTTGTTTATTTATTTTTTGGCCTTTTTGCCTTTTATTGCGATAGGACAGATCATAGCTGACAGGAAGCAAAGTGGGAGAGAGAGAGAAGGGGGCAGGATCGGAAAAAGGTCCTCGAGCCGGGATCCGAAATCAGGGACGCCCGTAGCGCAATGGCGCTGTATGTCGGTGCGCTGCCCACAAGGCTACCCCAAGTAAATCCCAGGGTTTCTGCAGGTCTTAAAAAGATCTTTAAAAATGCATTGTTTTAATCGTAAACTCACATAATTTTGAATGATTACTCATAAGACTTCTTTTGTATTTTTCCATCTCAAGTGAATTTTTATGGAAAAGAAAGAACTTTTTTCTCAGAATTGCATGATACAAACTTCAAATTCCAACCTTTTTTCTCAGAATTGCATGATACAAACTTTCAATTCTGACTTTTTTCTCTAAAAAAGATCTTACATTTCTGTATCTTGCATTTGTGACTTTTTTTCTCAGAATTCTGAGTTTATATCTCACAATTCTGACTTTATAACATGCAATGATGTGTTTATATGTAATGAGTTAAGTGAGAATTGTGAGTTATAAACTCGCAATTCTAAGAATATATCAGTCTTTTCTTCTTATAAAGTCTTGGACTTTATCGCACAATTCTGAGGAAAAAATAGAATTGCGAGAAAAAAACGCAATTCTGACTTTATAACTCGCAGTTGTGTTTATATCACGTAATTCTGAGAACAAAAAAAGTCAGAATTGCGAGATACGAACATGCTTTTGCAAGGAAAAAAAGAGTTTATATTTCCCAATTCTGAGTATAACTCGCAATTGCCAGTTTATATCACACAATTCTGAATTGTGAGATAAAAAGTTGCAATAACTTGTTTTTTATTTATATTGAATGGCGGAAAAAAGCTTACATAATCTTTAGACATTTGCACTGGAAAACAAAACAAAACTATAGAGGAAGAATGTCACTTTTTTTTGCGGTGTGATCAGAGGCTACAGTAAAGGTTATTTCCATATTCTAGTTGTTGGAAGCAGAGCCATAAGCATTATTTATTTATTTATTTGTTTTCTGTAAAATGAATTTAAAAGAAATGTAGATTTGTTGGAAGCATTGCTAATGCAAGACATTTGCATTTAGAGGCCACGTTATCATATTGTGTTCCATTCAATTTATTCTTTAAATTTACTTTGTCCTAAAAGACTTTACAAAATCTTAAATTTATCTTCATAAAACCTGCAGAAATGCTGCAATCTAGATCTGATTGGCTGTCCTGTAATTTGACAAATTTACTTAGCTGAAGATATTTTTTGTTGTTGTTGTTGTTGTTGTTATTTTATTTATTTTTTTCACAAAATATCACTGTATATGACAAAATATTGTTCACGTGGCACTTACGGCACCTCTGTAAGCTTCACTATAGGTTAAAAGTATTAAAACACGTAATGGCAAAGTTTGTGATCAGTAAGGTTGAGTTTTTTTAAAGGTAGTGAATACGTTTTATTCACCAAGGGTCATTTTTAAATTCAGACATTTGCATTGTTAAACAAAAAAATCTTTAAAATTTCAAATAAATGCTGTTCTTTTGAAATTCCTAATCATTAATAATATTAATAACATTAATAATAAGTTTCTTGAGTAGCAAATCAACATACTAGAATGTTTTCTGAAGGTTCATGTGACACCGAAGACTGCAGTTAATCACAGGAATAAACAACATGTTTAATTTTAAAACATGTTCAGATAATATTTTACAATAATACTATTTTACTTGATCAAATACAAGCAGCGTTGATGAGCATAAGAGACTTCTTTCAAAAAAAAAGTCCTGCTGACCCCAAACATTTCAATGTTAGTGTATCATTGTACTGAATCGTTACACAGTCATACTTACGGTAAGCTACTTGAAAAATACGGTACTTTTTAGTAACTGAGCAACATTAATTTGATTCTTGATTGGTGTTAGATTTGGGCTATACTGAAAACAACTAGTTTCCAACCTATGATCAACCTTTCAGATGACCTGATTCATTTAGCAATAGCAGAATAAAGCTTAGACAGATCAGGACCACGGACAGCGCTGCGTTCTGCAGCAATTCTAACATGTCTTGTACATCTGGCTCCTATTGGCTGTTCTTGAAAGAATCTGACTGCGTGTAGCATGTGTGGCTAATGTGGTTAGAACGATCTGACCGTATCTAATATCACCAGAAGATCAATACAAAAAGTAATGTTTTGTGGAATGAGTGTTGCAGGTGGTTGGATACGAGTGTTGGTGGGGTGTCAGGGGTGAATGTGTTGGTATTCGGTGATAAGCGCAGATCCAGAGACATGCACGTCAGAGCGCACGAGGGATTACAGGGGTTTACACATCCAGAAATACAGATAATGGCGTATTTGTAATCAGAGCAGAACCATCTCACAAAAACATTTGCCTGCTGGTTTTTGTATGGAGGTTACGCCTGTTGACATCATTTCAGCACGGCTATGACGTTAGCAGACACTTTGTGACTGAATCAAGTTTACAGCCTGTAACTGTAATGTAATGATTTTGTTGTGAAACACTGCTCATATGATGGACATGTGCATGAAAAGAGATGTCTGGTACATATTATCCATCATCCTTGGCAATCAACCGCATATTACTGAGTGTTAAAACACAATTGTGTGGTTACAAGCCCTTGTTAGCTGCTTACTGCCTTACAAACATACTGGCAGCATAACTGAAATGAAAACACAATGCAAAACAAAAATGTAGCCTTGGTGAGCACAAGAGACTAGGGGTGTGTGATAATGACAAAAAATGATATCTTAATATTTTCTGGAATTTCGTCCAGAAAATTGGACAATTAGACAATATTTTGCTGAGTGTGTTATTGTGCTCATATTTTGGCAGGTTTAGGACTGCCGTGCACAGCTGACTCCCTTCATATTCTGTGTGGTGATTAGTTTGTTTAACAGAGATGAACTTTTACAATAAGTTACCTTTTATGGGCATGTTTACCTTTATAAGGCCATTTTTTCTAGCCTAATTAAATGTATGCATCATCTTTTGTGTCAAATTCTTAAATTGAATCAATAAATTTCAATGGTAAGACACTATAGGGCTGTTACCAATCAAATGAAATCAGTATCAACAAAATTTCTTTGCAGTGCAGAGGTGGCACAGAATCTGCATCTGAAGTGGCATTTAGATGCATTTGCACAGACTATTTAATGCAGGACATACATGTGTTTAACCTGTAGTTACAAATGCATAAATAATGCTTTGATGTTTTAAAAACAAAACATTTAATAGTGATGTTTGAAATGACTTTGGGAGATAAAGGGAACATATACTTTAAATATAAACCCTTAAATCAACAGTAGGTGATGGCAGATCATTGCATGAGTGAGTTTTTGATTCATTTATTCAACTGATTCAGTCAAACGGCTGATTGATTCATTAATGAAACACCATTGTGTGTTGCTCAGAGATGCAAAACAGTTCTGCTGTGACTTTGCTTGAAATAATTTTTGTTTATCCAACAGAGCAAAAACAGAAACTTGAGTCTAAATGTAAGTCAATTATTATTAACTTTTTGTTCATTGAACTGTTTTATAAAAATCAGTATCACATTTGCATTTGTACTGATATTTGGAGAAAAATCCTGTACTCTTTGTGTGATATTAACTATATCATATGTGGTTCTTGTTATCGACATATGTTGAAGTAGATTCGTCTCTTGTGCGCCGTTAATGCAGCAGTAGAAATCTATGATAGTTTTTTTTTTACTTTCGCTTTCTGCATAGTGAATTGACTAAAGACGTTCTCATAACTAATGGCATAACTAATGCGCAAAGTTTTCACGTTTCACCGAAAACCCCAATGCGTATGTATCTTAAATGCAGGGAGACATGAAAGAGGAATCAGCTCTGTATGCCACACTGTCTGAAACACGTCTCTATGCTTGTGCGCACTTTGGGTGTGTGCAAGAACAGAGCGCAAGTAACAAATTGAGTTCTGTTTCGTTTCTTCTTCTTGTGGTTTTAAATAGCTTGAACGTGTAAATTGGCAAATTAATCTACAAATCACATGTTGAACGGTGGGGTTTGGACCTGGTTTGTGCTGTCACGGATCAACTGCGATCCGTTTAAGCCCTAATAGATTATACGCATCTTTTATTTACTAATTTAACATGAAATCATCAAATTGTTACTCCATATCAATCGCATACAACGAAAGTACAGAATAATTAGAACAATCATTTACGCACAATAAATGATGTTTTAGTGCACTTCCTGTAAATATGTGCAGTTTCACATGATTAGTGCAAACTGTCACATGACCAGAGCAGTTTATGTCCTGTTTGCACCTTGAGAAGATGATGGCTGCATCAAAGCTTCAAAACCAAAGGCTAGTTAACATAAAGATATGACAAAGATTTTTGGTACACATTATCTTTAAGGTGCCTAGTATCAATATATGAATTCACATATATTCAGTTTTGTTGAGTTTAGTGATAGAATGAGTAAACATGTTGATGGTCACAATAGTGACCGGTGGGATAACGGTGAACTAAGGTATACAATATAAATCCAATTGCAGTTGTTAGTGAAAATTACACTAAAATGTTGCAATGACAAAATGTTGCACTAAATTAAAAAATCAGATGTTACAAAATATTGACAATGTTGATGTTGTAATACTGGTAGCACTAATATAAACAACTGATGTTATATTTTACAAAAAAGCAACAATTTTGAAATATGTTAGAGATTGTATTTTTTCCTCAGTCTTTTATCTCAGTCTTCCTATCAATGTTGTACTGTATAAGCTTTTTATGCATAATAGTAACCCTAGAATGTGATCAAAGAGTTTAAAATATCTGGGCTAAGATATATAACAATTTTTATTACTGCAGAAATATGTTAATTCAGTACACACATTATCCCACCGGTCACAGTTGTGACCGACCATAAAACACAAATTTTCACACACTTTTCCAAAACAATTAAAAAAAATAATAATTATTTGGATATTTTCATGTGTGGGAAAATTTTGGGATAAAATGGGTTAATTACTTACCCTCATGTCGTTCTAAGCCCATAAGACATTTGTTCATCTTCAGAACACAAATTAAGATGTTTTTGATGAAATCCGAGAGCTTTCTGACCCTGCATAGACAGCAACACATGCATTTTGGTGCTGTCGTCAACATGCGTCAAAGACTGACACGAAAGAGTCATTTTTGTTTTCTTTGTGCACAAAAAGTATTCTTGTATCTTCATTGCGGTTGAACCACTGATGTCACATGGACTATTTTATGAATATCCTTACTACCTTTCTTGGCCTTGAATGTGTCAGAAAAGTCTTGGATTTCATGAAAAAAATCTTAATTTGTGCTCCGAAGATGAACGAAGGCCTTACGGGTTTGGAACGACATGAGGGTAAGTAATTAATGACAGAATTTTCATTTTTGGGTGAACTATCTGTTTAACAACCTCATAGCTCATCGTATATCTGTCTTTAAGAGTTTAAAGGTTATCTTTAAAAATCTATTCCCCTTTGGAGAAAATAAATGGGATTTTTAATCAAAGCCCAACTGTAGAGTTTGATGTCAGTGCATGTGATTAAGCTTATGAATTGTGATAAGCAAAATTATAAGTAGCACCTACTCCACTTTCATTCCCCACCACTCACAAACTCTGATCTGGACTGTTGTGAACACAGACAAGCAGACTGAAAAGTTCCAATGTTGTTAGACTTTGTATCATCACCTTTGGAATACCGTTCAGCCAATCAGATTTGAGAACTGGAACGGTGATATACTACAATATAAATCACCTACAAGTAGACGTCTGTCGCCACCAAAGTCATTTATCAGAATAATATTTCACCATTTCCTAAGTGCTAGGCCATTCGTCCTTCTGAACAGACACACGTGATGAGAAAGAGGAATGTAGCCATTCGTTCATTCACCCCTGACAAAGGTGCCTTCCAAGATCCATTTCAGAGCACATATTGCTCATATTGTGTGTCACACAAGGACACATCTGCTCCAACCTTAACGCGCACCACAGCCTTTTCAAACGACAGCCTCCATTAAAGAAAACCGCCCTCCCTTTCGCTGACCCCAATTCAACGGCACGATTCACCCATCGCCATTTTCCCAGGGCTCGGCCACCGTCTCCCCGCCGCCGGCCCAACGCTCCCCCTCCCATCAACTCAATTAAAGTTACCTGTCTGTGATCCGCTCTTTCTTTCTGTGGAACTGACAGCTCTGAAAGGGTCGTCCTTATTAGCTTCAGATGTACAGAGGTCACGGGCTCACCAGGAGTGTTCGCTCTATGATGCAAGGCGAGGAATGTGTCACATCAACAGAGGAACGAGAGGAGGTCACCAACCTGTGCGCACATTACTGAGATGTCATTGAACGTAACTCTGAGGAACACACTCTGCCAGTTTCATTATGTACATTCTGACCCTTTGATTTGTGGCTGTGGGTGGTTCTTTCAAATGACATGCCAAAAAAGAATTTCTGTTCCAGAAAGTGGCCCCAAAATGTTCTTGAACATTTAAAGGGATAGTTCACCCAAAATATGAAAATTGTCATCATTTTCGCACATCATAGTGCTCTTATGAAATAAAACAGTTTGTACCAACATTCGGTATCTTCAGAACAAAGAAAGTCATACAGGTTTGGAACAATATGAAGGTGAGTAAATGATGACAGAATTTCATTTTTGGGTGAACTATACCTTTAAGGCACACTTGTTGAATGTATGGATATCATGTCAAACCAAATTACATTAAAAAAGCACACTTTTCAAACTAAGTATTTCATCAATTTAAAACGCATTAGATATACTGCTCAAAAAATAAACAATTAAGATCAATATTAGATTAGTCATTTTTGATATTATTTAGCCACTATAATGAAACCCTAAACATTTCTTAAAACATGTAAGCAAGTTCAACAAGATGTTTTCTCATTTCTGGATTAATTTGTGCATTTGTCAAGACTTTGATGTGACACATGCTGCTTAAACAGAAGTGAAGCATTAAACTAGATAAATGGATATTAATTGAACCCCCAGGCAGCAAATTAACATGCTACTTTTTTAATGAAATGATATTCATTCTCATTATTTGTTTTGCCTGTGGTGTCACTCATATTAGTCAGTACGCATTTAAAAGTGTAACATTAAGTTTTATTTGACTGACATATCCCTCTAACTTTTCTGTCTCAGTTGATTTTCCTGTTTTGAATAATGTGACGTGTTCTCATGTGAACCATGGGCGCTAAATGCAACTTTCCATCTGGGAAAGCAAAGTTAAAATAAAGCATTTATTTAGAACAAAGATGCTGCCCTGACATCCTCTGAAGATGAAATTGGGGGTTGATCTAACAGCATTTACATTTGTTTTGTTTGCTGCACTACACCTCCGAACACTCCATCACTTCATGACAGCTAAATTTAGGGTTGTACTGACTATCAGATTGAGTCATACAGATACAAAAAAGATCTGCATTTAGAAAAATCAGTGGGCACGATACCACATACATTTTTAACACATGGGTCAAACCCCCTGGGCGCTTCATTTTTCCCCTCTGTATTTTTCTTTTACATCATGCTTTTTTTGTTGTCTTTTCTTCCAAACGTATATCTGTAAATAGCTTTATTTTGTTTCAATCTTGTTTTTCTGCTCTTTCTTCCACCTTTTCTGTCTTGCATGCATACATCTCTCTCTCTCTGCATGGCTTGGCTGCATGCTGTAAATTGTTCTTGATGGAGTGTAGCTCCCTGTACCCAGATACAAAAAGGTAAGTTACTCTTTATTCACTTCTTTCTCAATTCCCAAGCAAATTCCCTCTCTCTCCTGTCAAAACCTCATTGATTCACTCCAGTAACATTGAAAACAACTTGCTAGATGCTGGAATCTGAAAAAAGACTGTATCAGAGCCATTATTTTACATTGCAGGAACATACTTTCAATTTTTGAAATTGTTTACAGTTTTTGAAACAGAATTATTTTAATACTGAGATTAAAATCATTCAAGTAAAACAATAAAGAGACAATATCGTCCACTTTATACAGCTGAGGTCAAAAGTTTACATCCCCCTTTCAGAATCTGCAAAATGTTAAATATTTTACCAAAATAAGAGGGATCATACAAAATACATTTTATTGTTTATTTAGTACCGACCTGAATAAGATATTTCACATAAAAGATGTTTACATAGTCCACAAGAGAAAATAATAGTTGAATTTATAAAAATGACCCTGTTCAAAAGTTAAATTCCCTTTAATTATTAATACTGTGTTCTTACTTACCTGAATGATCCACAGCGTTGTGTGTTTTTTTGTTTGGTTATAGTCGTTCTTGAGTCCCTTGTTTGTCCTGAACAATTAAACTGCCCGCTGTTCTTCAGAAAAATCATTTGGGTCCCACAAATTCTTTGATTTTCCAGCATTTTTGCATATTTGAACCCTTTCCAACAACTGTATGATTTTGAGATCCATCTTTTCACACTGAGGACAACTGGTGACTCATATGCAACTATTACAGAAGGTTCAAATGCTCACTGATGCTCCAGAAGGAAAAACCACGCATTGAGAGCCGGGGGATGAAAACTTTTAAAGAGAATGGAATACACTTTTCGTATTTTTTCATTTAGTACTGCCCTTCTGAGGCTATAGAAGATACTTACGTGTTTTCCATAAGTCAAAATAAGTTCAATTTACCCTGATCTTCAAATTTAAAAAGTTTTCATCCCCCGGTTCTTAATGCTTGTTTTTTCCGTCTGGAGCATCAAGTGAGCGTTCGTACCTTCTGTAATAGTTGCATATGAGTCCGTCAGTTGTCCTCAGTGTGAAAATATGGATCTCAAAATCATTTTCTTTTTTTATTTTGGTAAAATAATTAACATTTTGCAGATTCTGAAAGGGGGGTGTAAACTTTTGACCTCAACTGTAGTTATTGTTCTTGGTGTGAACAGGCCTTTACAATCTCCTTTGTGTGTGCTTCCTTGTGTGTGCTATCTATAGCTGTAATGTGAGATATAAGACTTCTTGTGACACATTTGGCATCATCTTGTTTCTTACTGTTGGCATCTTTCCTGTCTGTTGGCTCACTCATTGACAAGACAGATTATCTTCAATTAAGATAAAGTGCTTACCCATGGGCAAGTGTGTGCATAATGTTTAATAATGGCCTTTTATTAAGTATTTATGATGAGTGGATACATTTATCTCAGGCTGGTTCATTTCTGTTACCATGTAAAGGTACATTTCTCTCTTGAATAGTACATTTTCACTGTGAAGACCATGCATAGTAAGAGACTGCAGAGACTGTATCTCTCTCATTTGTTCTCATGTGGGTGGGTGGGTGTTTATATGCATATGGTCGTCAGTACAGCGCCAAGCCCAGAGTTGTCTGTGGCTATGTCTCGCCCCCATACATACATTCATGGCTCAAGAATGAGATGAATCTGTTGGCTGCTTTCACATCCATGTGGGCATTCATTTATCTTTGTGTGTCATGTGGAGCACAACAGCAGCCCGTGCACAACCATAAATCAGGTAGAAAGAGAGTAAAAGAGTGTGTGTGTGTGTGTGTGTGTGTGTGTGTGTGTGGTTGAGGCCTCCTGCCATGCTGTGTTTAACGTAAGCTAACCCTCACAGCTGTTCAGCACCCTTGATCAGGAACACAGGTGCGATTTCTAGACCAGTATTCAATCTTTCACCACAGGTACTTGACCACGCAAAACTGCAAGCGCAATGCTAAGGATGGGTGGGTAGTTACCAGTAGAGATAATGTATTTGACTGATAATGGATTTGGATATATATTTTTACTGATATTTAGACCTTTTCAATTTTTTCAACTGATACAGTAAAACAGTAAAAAAAGAAGTACAATTCAAGTATGTTTTATTTTTTAGTATTTTAAAGACTGACTTTTTTGACTTTTTTCTCAGAATTGCGTGATAAAAGAAGTAAAAATTTCTTTGCAAGAAGTAAAGTCAGAATTGCAAAAAATAATTTTTCTCGCAACTGCAAGTTTGTATCTCGCAATTCTGACCTTTTTTCTCAGAATTGTGAGATATAAACTTGCAATTGCGAGTTTTAAAGTCCCATTTAGAGGGGGGAAAAGGACTGCTATGTTCTTAGAATTTCAAGTTTATGTCTCACGATTCTGACTTGACTCACAAATGCAGGTTTATATCTTGCAGTTCTGAGAAAGAAAGTCCGAATTGCAAGATGTAAACTCGCAATTGCAAGAAAAAGTCAGAATTGTGAGATAAAAAGTCGCAATCACTTTTTTTTTATTCAGTGGTGGAAACAGACTTCCATAGTCTTCAGTGTCACATGATCCTTTAGAAATCATTTAAATGTTTATTGGTTCTCAAGAAACATTTCTTATTATTATCGCAGTTGAAATTGGTGCAGGTTGAAACTGTGATATTTCAGTATTCTTTCATGAACAGAAAGCTCGAACTTAGTAGTTCAAACAGCATTTATTTGAAATAGATTTTTTTGTAACATTATAAATGTCTTTACTGACACTTTAATGATATTCTTTACTGACACTGATCATGCACTGATTTAATGCATCCTTGCAAAATAAAAGTAAAAATTAAAATAATAATAATAATAATAATATTTAATAGGTCAACCATTAGACATAGGCCAAAACAAAAACAGATTGCAAAATCTAGATCTTGATTGCAAAACAACTTTGCCTAAATATAATAGCATAAACAACAAGTACATCTTATGTTTATGGATTTTTAATAATATTCTAATAAATCATTATTGTTTTCGTTATTGTATTATTTATTGTGTCCTGTTTTTATGGCTGTATGATGATCAGTTATTTGTTAAAACGTCAGTATATATTAAAATTTGCTCTACATATTGGTTGTCAGACATTATAATACAAAAACGGTAACACTTTATTTTACGGTTTCTTAACTAGTTGCTTATTAGCATGCATATTACTAGAATATAAGCCATTTATTACAACTAATTAAGCCTTATTCTACATGACCTTATTCTACATCCCTAATCCTACCCGACACCTAAACTTAACTTAACTACCATACTAACTATTAATAAGCAGCAAATTAGGAAAGTGTTACCACAAAAACAAACAAACAAAAAAAAGTATCTGTCAGTTCTATGGCCCAAGAATGTGTGATAGACTCCAGCATCCCCACGACCCTACAAAGGACAAATGGTTTGAAAAATTGATGTATAGATGGTATCTGTCATAAGTAATATCAGTAATAGCTAGTGCTGTTAAACAATCAACCGCAATTAATCGCATCAAAAAAAAAAATTTGGTTTACGTAATATATGTGTGTAAACTGTGTATATTTATTATGTATATATAAATGCACACTCATACAGTGTGTGCATATATATATATGTATATATGTATGTATATATATATATATATATATTTACATGTATTTGCATGTATATATATATATATTATATATTTTATATATAATTTTTTTTTTTATATATTTGAGCCTATAATTTTTCTTAAATATATACATGGATGTGTGTGTATTTCTATATACATAATAAATATACACAGTACACACACACACACACATATTATGTAAATCAAAAACTTTTATTTTGGATGCAATTAATCATGATTAATCGTTTGACAGCACCAGTAACAACACACCTCTCCTTAACAATGTGCATGATTTTAGGCATCATTCATATCCATAGCCCAAACACTGCAAAGAAGCTATAGAGTTTTGTAAAAAAAACAAAAAAAAAAACAAGCTCATTTGTTGAACCAGAAGTTTTTTTTTTCCGTTTCACTAGATAAGACCCTTGCTCTTCAGCTGGGATCGTGTAGAGCCCTTTAAAGCTGCATTGAAACTGCAATTTGGACCTTCAACCTGCTAATCCCCATTGAAGTTCACTATATAGAGAAAAATCCTTGAATGTTTTTCTCAAAAACATTAATTTCATTTCAACTGAAGAAAAAAAGACATTAACATCTTGGATGACATAGGGGTGATATCAGGAAGTTTTAATTCTGGGGTGAAATTACCCTTTAAACAATAATTCAGTGGGTCCTGCTTATTGAGATGTTACTCTAGCATTTATTCTCTCACTTCCTCCCTCCCTGTGTTTTTCAAGCCCACCTCCAGCCTGTACTAATGTTCATCCGTAATGCATTACAGGCACACGGCTATGTACTATGTGGCTCAATGGCATTTGGAGCGCGTACAGCTCTCTCCCATTGAGAGTCATCTGTGCTGGAACCTCCATCTGCTCTTGTGAAACACACTTGATTTCGACCAGCCCTTTCCTTTTACAGAATCTCGCCCCTTTCATTTTTAAGTGCATACCATCTCCAACAGGATGTTTATCCGGAAGAATAAAGAGATATAATTTGGCAGATGAAACAGATCTGACTAGTTAGCCGTTGATGGGGAGATGGAAAGGGAAATGCCGTACTTGGCAGCGTGGCAGCAGTAAGTAAAGCGGTATGAACGATTGGGTGCACACACAGCTTTCACATGCACTCGCTGATGCATGCCGCCCATCTCCTTTCACACTGGTCATTTCTCCTGCTTCTCCATAATTATGATCAACCATCCATTCACCGGCAACACTGCAATTGGACGCCCCATAATACATTTATTGTTAGCTGTGTTCTCAGGAGATCTCCGCTTCTCTGTTTTACGCTTATCCTGAATAGTCGAGGTCAGCTGGGACATTATAAACGCGCGTTAAGGTTACGCCCACTCGCCCCTCTTCAGTCGGCTTGCATGTACCTTGATGAAGAGTTTAGTTGCTCTTTATTTAACGCATTCTTCAATATCCTATGAGAATGGGGTGCGTCAGCATTGCACCATATTAAATCACGGGGCGGCCGTTTTTCTTTATCGATCTGCTTGGAGCCGTAGGGCCACAGTTTACCAGACACCCATATGTCACACAGACCTGAAACGCAAGACAAATTCTGAATTACACCGAGTGCCTGGCTCAACACTGAGCGAAGATAACTCAGCTGTTACCATCAAAAGCATATATACACCCCGGGTGTTTGCCTAATCGAAGCGGTTTAGCTGTATTGGAATTGGATTTATGGCAATGGGGAGATGGGAAAAGGCATACGTATGTTGAAAGCGAGGTTCAGTTTTGTGCTTGCCCTTATTTTCGTGAATGGTTGCGTCAGTCCTCTTCTATAGTGAAGTGGACCTCAGAGGCTGTTTCAGCCTGCAGCACCTTCAAAGAGAACGACCATCTGCAGTCTCTGCACGCACACACACACAAACATACTCACAAACACAATCACATAGAGACGAGCAGACATGTGGATCTTTGAAAACTGCTTTGTAGCTCTGATGAGACCGGTGCACGCAGGTCGTCCTGTTATGGGCCAACAGCAGGAGCGAATAACTTGAAGAGCAGAATGAAAGAGAAAGACGAGAAGGATGTCTACATTTTTTGACAAGCCTTTGGCGAAGCTGAAGTGTGGCATTCTTTCGTTCCTAAAAACACTTTCTCTCTAGCCGGGTTTGCAGATGACTTCCCAGTCAATGTAAACCCAGACTGTGTCTGAATTCCTGTACTTTTTGTCAGTAGGTACTGAATTAGATGAAGACCATACTTCTCACACATTGATGAACTCTGTTCTTTAGGTGTGGGAGGAACACATTTCTGGACTTTATACACCGCCCGAAAAAGTACCTTAAGGGGTGCATCAGTTGTCTTTGAGATGTACCCTCAAAGGTGTATACTAGTTCCTTAGAGTAGTAATAGGGGCTTTTACACCACATAGCCAGCAGAGTGGTTCCTAGAGAACCAATTTCTCCCTCTGACCATTTTCCTGATTGCATTCGCACCAGCACCAGTAACTCTAAGGCAGTCAACAGTGATGTCTTTATTCGCTGCATTTACAAACATCAACAACCGGTGAATAGAGGACGCCGTGATTGGATCTGTTTTTGTTGTGGGTTGTGGGTTTCTTGATAACGGAGATGGAATGTAAACGCACAGTTTACACGATTTGAAAGAGCAAGAAAATCTTACTACACTTGCAGTGTTACATGCCATCAGTGGCGGGCCGTGCATTTCACACCTGGGCCTTCAGTGGCGTCCTACATGAATTATTCCACCTCTTAATACCATCATAATGATGCCACGGCTATAGAAACCATAAATATTATACAGAAATGCAGTATAACAAGGGACTGCATCACAGACAGGTATCTCATGTTGCGAGAGTGAATGCTATTACTAAGGCAAGAAACCCAATTAAAACAATTCAACAAGTTGCCACAGCTGCACAATGTACATCAGTTGAAGCATTAATGGCACATATATAGTCCACCTGATGTTCTTACAGGCATTTATTAATTCAAACGTATTTATACATTACAGATAACATTGGTATAAAACAAATTCCATGTGTTTTAAAGTTGACCTAACAATTTAACATGCTCTTACTGCTTTCAGTCTTCACGATTCTCCCCGCAGGTCTGTCAGCGGAAGAAAACAACTGTTTCATTGCCATTAGTTTTAAGCTACAGGCACCGTTACACTGTTGATTCTGAAGGCCTTAGGCAGATTTCAACACAATTGCTGAAATATGATTGGATAAATGCTCTAATAAAAACATACACTACTGGAAGCAATGCAACCAAGAGAAAAGCTACTGGAAATAATTTTATACACATTAATAGAAAAATATATTAAAACTAGGTCAGTGGTTCTGACCCTGACAGTCCACCACTGCATGTCATCAAGGCTAAGGAAAGAACACAGCACTGCTAGTCTTGCGTAACCAGACCTTCAAACTGACAGCAGAAGGTCTGGGATCTTTGGCCATTTTGAATGACCAAGGCCCGTCCAAGAGGCCATATGACTGACAGGTACAGCAACCAATCACGTTTCATTTTGTGCTGCATCATAGGGGTGTGGAAATAACAGACAATAACAGACTGGTGTGTAAAACTCTCTGACATATTTTAAAGATTCTATGCTGCGAACTTTAAATTTTGCACATACTTTTGAAAATCCAGCGTTTAGTTGATCCTGATAAGCGCTCGTGTCATAGTTGTAAACACGACGGCTTTCTCCTTTCATAAGGGGAGAAAAGGACGTTTCCAGGTGGAATGTTAAAGAACGCGACTCACACGTCTCCTGGAAAACCTGTGTAATCTAACCAATCTTATGACGACTTAGAAATTGTGTTTCCAGCTAAGTGTGCCTTATGCATCAGATGTTCAGCCTACATTCCGTGGGCGTGACGTCTGAGGCGGAGACCACAACACTACAGACAACAGGTAGCTAATTGCTGCTATCGCTGTTTTCCATGTTTGGGGAGAAATTTTTTTTACATGGCTTTTGAAAAATGCTGGGTAGCCGGTGTTTCATATGCGTTTGGCCAATCCGCGTACACTTGCGTCACTGGTATTTCCTATAGAACTGGTTTAGACTGCTAATTCATTTCCCCCAAACAGAGTTCCTAGAACTAAATACATTCCTAGTTCCTGCGGACACCAAAAAACAGTTACTTCCGCCAATAGTTCTAGGAACTATGAGTAGGTTCTTCCAGTGCAAAAGCCCCGGCCTAAAGTGTACCCTTAAGGTACTACCACAGACCTTTTTGAAGTAAATAAGATACTTCCTCCGAAGTTGTGAATTTAACTTATGTGCAAAAATTGTAATATCTCATAAAGCATATGCGAATAAGCACCGTTTCCGTCCAACAAGTCAAAAAGAACAAAATTGTCACTTCCTGATAAACTGGTACTATATATTGTTAAGTAGGAGAAACCACTGAATATAGTAATTTTCATTTATAAAAATGACTTGCGCCTCAGAGCGAGCAGATGAAAAACAATAAATGTGATCATTTCTTTTGGAGGTGGATGCCTGCTGTTTGGGAACGCAGCCGTGTAAGACAGTTCTGGGAGGCAATTATACACAAATACTTTGACGACAGACTTTGCTCAGGCATTTCAGAATGACCATAACAACATTTCAGATGCTGCAGAATGAGATCTGTCCACTGGTTAGACGGGTTTTGTTTTAATGCATATGGAGGAATTTATCCGGCAAATGCGTTTCCATCTCCCGTTATTCGCATTAACCTTTTTTCTAAAGGCAAAAACAACCTCGAGCGAGCATAAAAACTTTGTTTTCAAATGAAGGCATTTTTATTTAAAATGTGGCATTTCCATAACTCGTTTCTGATGTGATACTTCAAAATGTGCATAAAAGAAGGGTGATGGAAACATAGCTGTTGTCAATTCCAGCTCAAAATTTGTGGTTCACATTCTCAAAATGAACATTATAACATTCTTTTTTGGTGAATCAAGAAAGGACTCATTGGCCACGTACACACTGCAAGTTTCAGGAGTGACAACCGCATTTAAATGCGGGAGTCCTATTAATTATCGTTCCATGTGTGTACGGAACAGCAGCCACTTCCGCATTTGTAACCATAGCAACATTTTTCCCAGCATCTTGTGGGTGTAAATAAGAATTTAGTCATTTGGTATCTGCCATTTTTTGGCTAAAGACTCTTTAACTAAACTACCGCTAATAGACATGCTGTGTTTTGTTTATGCTCGGGAGGCTGCATGACAAAGTGCTGTCTTTCAGTGTTGCCATGTCATCATATTTACAAGCGCTTTTAGACATGTTGTTTAGTTTTAGCTCAAAAAGCTAGGCACTTAATGGAGTGATCTAATGCGTATATGAGATATATCATTTTTTTTGCTGTTATAAAATATAAAGCATTTAGGTGTTTTAGTGTTTTTTGTGCTTGTCCTTCGTTGTTTTTTTTTCCTATGAAGATCTGGCAACACTGACACTTTACCGCAGGGCTCGTGAGTGCAACAAGCCCCGTGTCAAAATGTGCTAAGGTCAAGACTTCTTTCACTGTTATTATCTCACACTTTTCTGATGTGCTTTTAAGTACGTCATTAACAACTAGCTGTTCCGTTCAGTTCCGTAAACACTGCGTAAAATTTCTGTAAATGCGGTTGTCACTCCCGTACTGTAGTGAATTATGTGTGTTTTATTATTTTTATGAAAATAACTGATCGTTTCGCTAGATAAGTCCCACATTTCTTGAGTCTTCTACATTTTTTACCAAGCTACAGTTTTTAAAATTTTGTTTGACTAGACAAGACAGTATTTTTTCGCCCGTCACCCCTCCTGCCATGTTCTTTTGCCCATGCAGAGAACTTGTCAGAAACTGAGAGTTTTCTCACACCCCCTCATGTTCATTTGTTTTATTTCTCAGGCGCTTGTTGTTGTGTAAAATGCAACAGTGATGATTATTTATGTCTTTATGCGCTTCCTCCACGTACCCACAAGCTAAACAAAAGTGAAGAGATAGAGGTGTGAAGCCCAAGCAAGCCTCTTTGACAACTTTAAACTGTATAGCTCACAGAAGCAGAAAATAACTAATTAGGATTGTGGTTCTGACAGCCCTTATATGTTAGGCTGGAGAGTCTGGCCCTTTCTCTGGCCCTCTGAGATCTGCTCATCTCACACATGACTGCACACAGGAGTGCGAGGGGCCGTCTGGAGGACCGTCCAGGAGCCCTACCTGAGAAAAAAAAGAAATGCATCACTGAAGCATGTATACATACTTGCACAGTGCACATGCTGAATCTATATTAAAATCAGTTTGTCTGTGACTCCTTTTAGCTTGTGATGTTTAAATGCTGAAATTCAATGGACTTTAGGCCTTCTGGCCTACCAAGAAAAATGCTTGATTCAGTGCTGTTATTTGTATGTGCAGTGCCTATAAAAGAATGTGGCCTTTTCATATTCTGTTGTTTTGAATTTAGCTTTTGTGTCACTTACCGACAAAGAAACTATCATTTAATCTTTGCAAGTCTCTTTTGCTTATCAAGGCTGCATTCATTTGATCATACAACACAGTAAATAAGTAATAGTTTATATATTTAATCCATGTATGTTTAAAATAACAGTTTTTTATGTTAATATATTGTAAAATCGTATGTATTCCTGTGATGGCAAAGCTGCTTAACTCCTTAATTACTCTATTACTGTCTTCAGTGTCACTTGATCCTTTAGAAATCATTCTAATATGCTGGTTTGGTCCTTAAAGGGACAGTCCACCCAAAAATTAAAATAGTCATCTTTTACTCACCCCAAGTTGTTCCAATCCTGTATGAATTTCTTTCTTTTGTTCTTTTGTTCTTGTCTTTTTTGGGTTCATGACAGTTAGGGTATGTTGAAAAACTCACATCTCATGTTCTCCGTCAACTTCAAAATCATCCTACATCGCTGTTTTACCTTTTTTGTTAAGGGTGTTTGATCTTATTTGCATGTTCACTTCGCATAGACTGGGTCGGTACTTCTGCAGCGAAATGGGATGATTTTAAAATGATTTTTGAAGTTGAGGGAGAAAATACGATTGTGGAGTTTTTCGACATACCCTAACTTTCTTGAGCCAGAATACAGAAAGTTCAGGCATAGTAAGACAAGACAAGCGTTTGAGATTAAAAAGTATATAAGTTGTATTATTTTTATCGTTCGCTATATAAGACCCTTCTTTCTTGGGCTGGGATCATTTGAAACCGCATTTGGGATCGTTTGAAGACACATTTAAACTGTTCAAACTCGGGCCACCATATCAGTCCATAATATGGAGAAAAATGCTGAAATGTTTTCCTCAAAAACATAATTTCTTTATGACTGAAATAAGAAAGACATGAACATCTTGGATGACAAGGGGGTGAGTACATGATCTGTAAATTTTTGTTCTGGAAGT
>JAHKKF010493796.1:0-24925 GCA_019740295.1 Labeo calbasu | reverse complement strand
TACAGTGTATTTTTGGCTATTGCTACAAATATACCCCAGCAACTTAAGACACTAGGTTTTGTGGTCCAGGGTCACAAATGATGTGATTTTATAAAATGTTTTGGAGTAAAAATTACAATATTATGCTTTGGGATGTTGTGAAGTAAAACTAAAAGTTTACAGTTTACATACAGAGACTGGAAAAATGTATTTAGTAACAAAAGTAAAACACTTTCCATCACCTCTTCAGTTATATTTTATTTGTATGAAATATTTAATGTTTTTTTTTTTTTATTTCATTTTTACTTTTATCTCATTTAATTCTCATTGTTGTTATTCAGTATTTTCCTATATTACAGGAAGTATGGCTGTAAGACTTATTTTTATTTAAACGGGCATAAATTAAACATTGTAAACAATGAAAATTGGGTGGGGATGCATTGTCATGAAAATAATGCCACAGTGTACAAATTCTTACTGATCCTAGAAAAGGCTTTGTTTTCTTTAAGAAAAATCTCATTTTGAATTTCTTTGTTTTGAATTTGAGATGAAATGTGACCTGTACGCTCCGTAAGATTTCCCCGACTGCTCTAAATTCTGTCAGTGCGATGCCAGTTCACACCACATGAACAAAGTCTTTGCAAGAATCGCACACAGTGCTTGTTTTAGTCCAAAGAACGGTTGTCATGGAAACGCTGCACTTAAATTCACCATGCAGACAATATAAAAGCCCAGAGAGGTGTATCGGGGTGAAAAAACAACAAGCCTTTTCAATCCCTATTTCTTTTCTTAGTCTCTCTCTCTGTCTCTCTTTCTCCCTCTCTCCGTGTCTAGCTTCTCTCTCTCTTTTATTCACTCCTTGAGATGGATAAAAGCAAATATTTAGAAGTCATTTCTTCTGTATTTGTTTGGGATTTATGCAAATGAATCCAAGCAGACTATTTCGGGAGTGCTGGACTCATTTTGCGATTGTGTGGGGAGAGCTGGCGAATTGTGAGATGATACGTACCATGAAATAGCGACACCTGCGTGATAGAGAAACAGAGAGTGAGAGAGAGCAGAAAAACGGCGGTTATCGAAGCAGAAACAACCCTTTCTGTTCGCAGTAAGGATTGCATAGCAACAGTGCATCTCAAAGACAGAGAAACAGATGCATCTCCTTGAGGAAGACCAAGGAAGATGTGTCAAAGGTAGGAATCGATCGCGACGCGCACAGCAGAGGGAGACAGAGCGGTGTTTGCTAATGAACTTTGCACTGTAACGTCTTTTACCATTCACTTATGTAGCAGCGAGGTAGTGTGCTTGCGATCTTAAAACTGTTGATGTGCACTAGCTAGGTCAGAAAATAGCTTGAATTTACAGGTTATTTGGGGAGCTTGGCTCTGGGTAAGATGAGAGTACCTTGAAATATCCAGAAAACCCAGATAGCTGGAAGTAAACACCCGACTCCTGCAAGAACAGTGTGTACACAATGCCAGACAGTTTTTGTTTTCTGTGAAGCTTTGTAACGTTTAACAGAAGTCTTCTGCTAGCACAGCAAAACATTTATAAGACAGCCCAGACACGTCAAATGATGTGTGTATACGTTCAAGATAAAGCAGACAATACCGACGGTCTGAAAGGAACCGGATTTGCTCCTACTTTGGCTTGTCTGTCATTAGTAGCACAGCCTTAATTAAGCGTCCCACCCTGGCCCACTTTCTTTTGGCGGTGGGCTGGCGATTAGACACAGTGTCATCCCACAATGGGAGCCATCCAGCTATGCAGCTCTTTGAAGTGTCAAGAATCTTTGTAGGTTTGGATCTGGGTCATTTACAGTTCAGAGCATGTTGGGTATTGAGAAGATGTTAACCAGTAAGGCTGTTATGGAAAATCTAGCTTCGGAAGACCATCATTTAGTAGATGATAAATGTGACCCAGGATCACAAAACCAGTCATAAGAGTCAATTTTTCAAAATTGAGATTTATACATCGTCTGAAAGCTGAATAAATACGCTTTCCATTGATGTATGGTTTGTTAGGATGGGACAATATTTGGTCAAGATACAACTATTTTAAAACCTGGAATCTCAAAATATTGAGAAAATTGCTTTTAAAGTTGTCCAAATAAAGTTCTTAACAATGTATATTACTAATCAAAATGTATGTTTTCATATATTTACAGTAGGAATTTTACAAAATATCTTCATGGAACGTCATCTTTTCTTAATTTCCTAATGATTTTTGCCATAAAAGAAAAGTAAATAATTTTGACCCATACAATGTATTTTTAGCTATAGCTACAAATATACCACAGCGACTTAAGACTGGTTTTGTGGTTGAGGGTCACAAATGCGCATTAAATGTGTTACTGATGCTTTCTAAAAACAAACCCCTAAGTATAAACTGCGATGGTCAACTCATCCTGTAAAATTTGTGCTACAGCACTTCAAATTGTGTGACTTTTTTAGAAAGAGGTGTGCTATTATCAACCCTGGCTCATTGTAAAAATGTGCAAAATGATATTTCATAAGTTCGCCTGCCCATCCAGTCCTTATGGTTAATGGAGCTAACGGAGAACAAACTTGGCTCCTCAATGGAGACTTGAATCCAAAGCTCAGTTTGAGCTCCGAGTTCAACCCCCCATTGTGGTGCTACATAGAGGGAGAATAACAGAAACAAGAGGAGATAGGGAGGTGGAGGGATGCTGGAACAACTGACGCTGGGACAGTGCAATGATTGCTGCATATATAGGCTTGTATCAATAATTGACAGGACTAAGTGAGTAGGCACCTCCCAAACCTACTAAGTTTTATAATGTTGCTTCTTGCATGTTTCGTGAAACTTTGAAAGTAAAATGTCAATTTGTTCCAAATAAAATGTTGACATAAAAATGTCTGCTGAGTGGTGTTAAAAAGTTAATGCTCTATCGTGTCTGATAAATAACATACCACCTTTGCTAACCTCTTTCCTAAACCCAACCAATAGTATTCAAAAGCAAAAGCTGAGATAAAAACTCAGAATGAAATAAAAACACATTTGCTGATGTAACCATGCCATTTGACATACTTTTTTTAAACGGGCAGTTGTCGCCACCTCCTGGCGGAAGAGGATAAGCGTTACTATATATACAAGTGTTAAGATACTTTTGTTTTGATCGCTACTGTAGACAATGTGTTTATACATTTACTATAAACTTTTATCCCAGTACTTCTATTATTTAAATATCTGTAATACAGAAATAATGACTATAATGTGGTTGAAAAGACTGTTTGTGTTGCTCTTTCTGCGTTCACATTTACCCCGACCCCCTGATTCATTAACATGGGCAGCGACAAAACGTGCTTCTCACGCTCCACTGACACTCGCGATGTGAAACAGTCCTAATAGACATAGCTAAAACGTTGTCATTCAGAAATAAGACTCGAGATCTCGATATTTTAAGGATTAATCCTGCAGATCTAATGTAAACACTGCAAAATGTTTTCAGGGATATCGTCACGAGATCTCAGACGATCTTGTGCCGCGAGATCTCGTCACATTCGTAGTAATCATGGTTCCCTGAGAAGGAAACGAGAAACTGCTTCCTGTCTATAGCGACCGCTAGAGGACGTTCCCTTCTCTTTCCATTCTAAGGGAACCATAGTTATATACGTAACCTGAAACATTATCCTTAGTATAGTCTATACTATGTTCAGTATAGTCTGTCCTAAAGCAGTCAGTCCACTACATTGTCATCTTATCTTGTTTCTTTTAAGATCATCTCATCTCACTTTTTTGTGTGTGCCTAATCTTTGATGATGTCCTTCATAAACATACACACGGGATTTTTTCATACAATTGCATCTTGAATTGATTTGAACTGAATTGCTCATGGCCTGAAATCTCTCTTGGTATCTGATGTCATGCATTCATCCCAGGGAGAGCATTGCATTTGGCCGTGATATCTGCCGCTTGTCCAGTATGATCTCTTTGTCAACCTAGAATTTTTCAATGTTTGCTTCACATGTCATTTCAAAGGTCTCCAGATCTTTCTGGCTTTTGAAGATGATATTTGGCTGGATAATGGTAGTGGGCGATATCTGGTGATATTTACATTTCAATGAAATGCTGACAGACAGGGAGAGCATTTCAAGAGTGCATGGAGAGCGTTTCATCACATTTGACATGAGATGGTCGGGCAGGTCTCAAAACAGCTGCGAACTATCCAGTTGAAATCAGTTTATTTTGTCTTTTTTGTTTGATTTAAGTTTTTATATTTTTTTATGGAATGGTTTCATTTGTAGTGCTCAAAAAGGATGTCTAATAACATAACATGTCTAATAACAATGTTTTGTGTTGCCTCTTAGTTTTCCTGTATTCTGTTTTTTGATTTAATTCAAATGAACAAAAATGGTGGGTAATCAAATGAATTCATAAAGCTTTAACAATTTAAATTAATCTTTTAAAATGTAGTCAAATGATAATGAACAATTCTTTTCATTTTTTTGTAAAAGTGTTGAACAACAGGTTTACTATTTAAAGCAAAAACATCCATCAGAGATTCAGAGGTCTTATAAATACATCAAAATATTTATTTAAAAAAATGTCTCATTGTAGATTATTAAAGGGAAATTCTTGAAGCTCTAATATATCATCTTCTATGCCTCTCTTACAGCTGACATCATATCCACAGTTGAGTTCAACTCGACAGGAGAACTTCTGGCCACTGGGGACAAAGGTGGACGAGTGGTGGTCTTCCAGAGGGAACAGGAGGTAATTTGGCTTAGACATTGTATTCTCCAAAATCTAAAGTGTATTACTGCTACAAGGCTTCCCAAGAGTTCACGTGTAATGCTTATTTCATATGCAAAGATCATAGCAGTGGGTGTTTACTTTTAAAATATCAGCAGACATGCCCTTTTAAATAGAGCGTTTAAATCAGAGTCTAAATTCAAGCTAGAAAATAAACACTTTTATCTAAATGATGACCATTTTTATAATGACCAAGATTATAAGTGCGTCTGTGGAAATATAGTGTAAATTAACACCCAATATAGTATTGCCATAGTAGTACTGTAAATGCAGTTGTAAATATGGTAGTACACATACTCATCCTAAGTTGACAGTTTATCCTCTGTTGACTAAATTTGTGCTTTTGTGAGTTGGTCATAAACTGTATCGGATCTGAAAACCCCTCAATGTTTTGTCTAGCAGCACCAAAGTGTGAATACCCCGCCGTCCACCCCTCCTCGTCTCACTCTCGCACCATCTTTAAAGAGATTTCATGGTGTCTGTTAATCCTCGCACCATGATTCATGCCCCACTCTGTTTCAGACCCCCTTTAACCCCCTCCCTCCCACCGAGGGGAAATCTGTTTCCATTAATACCCTCGTCCTTTCTCGGTCTGTCTGAGTTCTGCTTATTGATTTAGACGCTTCCCAAGGTGAGAAGTGACCCTGAAGGTTTCCACGCTCTGATCGGTATTGAGATATTCCTCTAACCCGGACCACCTTTGTGCATTGAAATCCTGACCTGCCTCGCTTATATTTCATGGCTTGCAGCAACAAAGAAAAAATCAACACACATTACATATTTGACTGTAACATAGAGGACCTTAACATAGGCCAGTGTTTATGCTGAAATTTTCAATTCTAATTTGTTTGCTGCCTCTAATTATGTGCTATATGTATAATTAGGTTCAAGCAGTTTAGAGCACTGTATGAATTGTAAATGCAGTCTTCTGCTAATGTGGGATGCATTTGTCATGCATGGTACGCATGAAATAGGCAGGGAAATGCACTTTAGAAATAGGCACGTGAAACACCATATATATATATATAAATGTCTATTTTTTTAATCTTGGCTTAACCTATAAACACTTACATCATTGCAGAGCAAGAACCAGCCTCACCGTCGGGGGGAGTACAATGTTTACAGCACCTTTCAGAGCCACGAGCCCGAGTTTGACTACTTGAAAAGTCTGGAGATTGAGGAGAAGATCAACAAAATACGCTGGCTGCCACAACAGAATGCCGCCTATTTCCTCCTATCCACCAATGGTGAGCTTTCTTCATGTCTAATATAATGCTTCTTACTTTTGAAAAGACTTGCTAGTCACAAGCATGTGTGTTTTTTTCTCACCATTCAGAAAAAAAACATATTGCAATATATATTGCCAGGGCCATTCCTTAAAGAAACAAGTAATATTCTAAGATATATGCATAGAATTTGAGGAAAATATCATACAACACGGAACTGAAAATATACATTTTACATATACAGTTGAAGTCAAAAGTTTACATACACCTTGCAGAATCTGCAAAATGTTATTTTACCAAAATAAGAGGAGTCATGCTGTGTTTTTTTGTTTAGTGATAGTTGTTCATGAGTCTCTTGTTTGTCCTGAACAGTTAAACTGCCCGCTGCCCTACAGAAAAATCCTTCAGGTCCGACAAATTCTTTGTTTTTTCAGCATTTTTGTGTATTTGAACCCTTTCCAACAGTGACTGTATGATTTTGTGATCCATTTTTCGACTCTGAGGACAACTGAGGGACTCATATGCAACTATTACAGAAGGTTCAAAGACTCACTGATGGTCCAGAAGGAAAAACGATGCATTAAGGGCCAGGGGTGTAAACTTTTGAACGGAATGAAGATGTGTAAATTTTTCTTATTTTGCTTAAATATCTTTTTTTTTTTTTTAATTTAGTACTGCCCTTCAGAAGCTACAGAAGATACTTACATGTTTCCCAGAAGACAAAATAAGTTAAATTTACCCTCATCTTCAAATTCTTATTGCATTGTGTTTCCTTCTGGAGCATCAGTGAGCATTTGAACCTTCTGTAATAGTTGCATACGAGTCCTTCAGTTGTCCTCGGTGTCAAAAGATGGATCTCAAAATCATACAGTCATTGTTGGAAAGGGTTCAAATACACAAAATATTGAAAAAAATAAATAAATAAGAATCTGTGGGACATGAATGATTTTACTGAAGAACAGCAGGCAGTTTAACTGTTCAGGACAAACAAGGGACTTATAAACAACTATCACTAAACAAAAAAAACACTGTGGATCATTCAAGTAACACAATATATAGAATAAAGTGTATGTAAATTTTTTAACAGGGTCATTTTTATAAATTCAACTGTTATTTTCTCTTATGCACTATATGTAAACATATTTTATGTGAAATATCTTATTCAGGTCGGTACTAAAGAAAATAACACGCATTTTGCATGATTCCTCTGATTTTGGTTGATTAACATTTTGCAGATTCTGCAAGGTGCATGTAAACTTTTGACTTCAACTGTATGTTGTTACAAGGTCTATTTGAGCAGTTAGACAGCTAAAGTTTTCAGCAGAGTAGCTGCAGCCATCTAAAAAAGTAGACAATTCTTCAGACACAAACTCACATTTATCAGTTTTGCAAAGATGGATGGCCCTTATGAAGTTGTAGTCCTGCTTTAGAAAACTTTAGAGCGGTTCGTCATACAGGCAACAGCACGGTCCAATCAGGTTAATTGGGAGATATTGATCTTAGTTGATTTAACTCCTGTCTGTTTTGTTGTGCCAGCTATGTTCACTCTCTTTTCTGGCCTCTTTCCAGTGAATCTGCTGAGTTTTTCTCTGCTCCTTACATCACAAACCCTGCTTCCACCTTACAGATTGTCTCGCCTATCTCTGTTCCCAGATAAAACTGTGAAGCTATGGAAAATCAGCGAGCGAGACAAACGACCAGAGGGGTACAATCTGAAGGATGAAGAAGGCAGGATACGGGACCCCACCACCATCACAGCTCTGAGGGTAAGCAGAGTCCTTTTAAAGCAGTTTTTGCAAAGCCCCTTGGCAGTACACATACTGTATAAATACAAAACCTTTGTCAGGGCTGTCCAATCCTCTTCCTGGAAGGCCAATTTCCTGCAGTTGGAGTTAAGCTCCAACACATCTGCTTAGAGGTCCAAATATTCCTTCTTCCATACTATGTAATATGTGAAAAGAGCAGTATAACCGGAAAATAGTAGGTAAAAAGTATCTGGATGACCTTCTACTTCCACCAAGATTCTAAAGTGTGCAAATTTAATTCATACTACCCATATTTGTACTATATAGAACATGCTTTTTTAATCAAATCAAATCAAATACGGAGTTCTGACATGAAACGGATCTAACTCAATCAGACCTATGATATCATTATCACATAGCACAGCTGATTGGTTCTGTCCTGTGTCAGTAGCCAATGAGCTCTCCACTCAACATTCATATATATGACTAGTGCTTGCCGGAGCAGTTTGCAGCTTGCTTCAGAAACCCTCCACCTTCCCCAGCTCCACCTGTATAGATCTGCTACAAGGTGGTTCATGTATGTTATATGGGGGGTTATTCATATATGTTATGTGTGCAGCAGCAGTATTACTTACATGCTCACAGCAGCATGTTGTGGATGTGTTGGCAGTAGCAAGTCTCGGTACTTGCTCTGCCACAGCAGCAGCAGCAGCGTAGCAGATCTATTCTGCCAAGACCAAATACATTCTCATGTACATTACCATGACAGTCCCTCCGAGAGTTGTCATGACAGAAATGTAGATTCTGCTGGACCATGGGTTTATAATCAACTTGATCTTATGACGAAAATGTACCTGTGGAAATTTTTCGCAAGACGCAAAATACATACCGCTATGTACGTTTCGTGACATAATCGATATGAGATGTCCATTGGGTGGCGCTAAAAGAACGTTTGTTTTTTTTTCCCCCGGAACAGATGAACGTACATCGTTTTACGTGATGATGTTTTTGTAGGTGTCACTGCGATTCTGACTTGAAATGTCCGTTGAGTGGCACTGTAAGTCTATTGCTCCGTGTTGTTTTAAAATAATGTACCATCTGCACTACACCTAAACATACCCGATAGTATGAATAAAAGTGAATGTGACATAAAAACGCAATTGCAAGCATGCCGTTTTAGCTTGTTTTTCGATCTCTCATCTTTCAACTTTTTCATTGTGAGTGATGTTTTTGACAGGATTCGTACGCAAAGATTCCGCATCGTAAGTTCAATTCCATGCCAGCTGAGCTACCGAGCAAGCTTGTTACATATGTTACATATTGTTACATATGTTTCACTTTCCGGATGTACAAAGTTTAAATCCTAACTGTATACAAAAACAATTAGTTCTCACTGTTTTAACACCTCTAGGGCCTGATTTATTAAACAGGGCAAATTAGCGTTAGAGCACAATTCCATGAAAGGGCCGATGGGAGGGGAAAATTCTGCATGTGATTTACTAACAGTGCACACATTAAAGAGAACAAATGCAGTCAGATCATTTCAATAATGACCAATTATTGGAGTTTTTCGACATACCCTTACTGTCTTGAACCAGAATACACAGAGTTAAGGCAGAGCAAGACAGGACGAGCATTTGAGATTAAAAAGTATTTAAATTGTATTTTTTAAATGAAAATAACTGATTGTTTCGCTAGATAAGACCCTGCATTTTGGAAGTTTAAACTCAGGGCACCATAGCAGTCAATTATATTGAGAAAAATCCTGAAATATTTTCCTCAAAACATATAATTTCTTTACGACTGAAGAAAGAAAGACATGAACATCTTGGATGACAAGGGGGTACATTATCTGTAAATTTTTGTTTTGGAAGTGGACTTCTCCTTTAATTAGGGTTGGAGCTAAACTCTGCAGGACAGTGACCCTCCAGAAGCACAATTTGACACTCTTATATTAGACCAGAGGTGCCCAAAGTCGGTCCTGGAGGGCCAGTGTCATGCAGAGTTTAGCTCCAACCCCAATTAGACACACCTGAACCAGCTAATCAAGCTCTTACTAGGCATACTAGACACTTGCCTAGTATGCCTAGACAGGTGTGTTGAGGCAAGTTGAAGCTAAACTCTGCAGGACACTGGCCCTCAAGGACAGAGTTTTTGAATACAGCTAGTGATCTTCAAGACCTTGATTAACTGGTTCCGGTGTGCTTAATTAGGGCTGAAGCTAAACCCTGCTGGAAGGTATGGAAACCCCTGACCTATTTACTTAAATGAGCAACATCCAAATTTTCCAAAAGCTATTTAGAGGTGCGATTCCGCCCATTTGCGTCTCCTTCTCCCCAAACATAAGGAAAAGGGGTCTTAATCTGTTGGCTCCAGTATGTGAAGGAAAAAAAAATAAGGTCAAGCTCTGTTGTAATTTGGCAGCCATTGGTTCCCCAGTGGAAGTGGGCACTCCTGGCACAACAGAGGAGGATTATAGGTTGGAAGATGGGGTTTCATATCTCGCCAAATACAGATGACAAGGTAGGGGGTTTGGGTAGTATTTTCTCATTGAATGTTTGATGGCCGTGGTTGAAGGTGTGAGAGTGGAGGAAGCCTGTGCATCTCTCAGCATGGACCCACAATTCACACTGTGGAAGTGAACGTGTCCAGAGGTGACCTGCTGCTACAGCTGGGGGCAGCTGATAAATGTCAAATGTTAATGTCGTGTTGATACTGTGGCCTTCTCTCTTGGGAATCATTAGATTGATGCCAGGCGGGATTGTTTTTGGCATTTCCTCTTCTGCATTCAAAGTACAAGGGCAGTTTTTGGCAGCTGCCCAAGAGACATTGAGTAATTGATTACATTTTTACCACCATTTTTCCATGCTTTTATAATGTTTGGAAGAAGGCCGCATAAAAATTTCAAAACCCCTTTCCTTAGCTTTTGAGAAAATGTCTCACCCCTGTTGTTTTCTGGCAGCTGATTTGAAGCTCAAAAATGCAAATACGTTTATCTCTGGCATGGGGTATTTGGTGAAAAGTGTAATTGAACTCTGTAAATTACACATTGCCTTGACTTGTCGGATCCATGACCTAGTTAGCACACATGCTCCTAAATAATGATCTGTGGCACTCATTTAATGAGTGATTATTCATGAATTACAATCATTTGATTGTTGAAAATGAATTAATTGCAATTTATTAACTGCAGATCAAAAGATCCAGGTAAATATTGTATAATATACTTTCCCTTTTATCCAACTACATAGCTGTGCTAAAGGATTATTCCTGTTTGAGAATTCAGTAATTATGATATTGATTTATCCAGCAGTCATCCACTCAGAAAGATGTCAATATTCAACCCCAGCTGTACTCTAATCCAGTCATCACAGAATAATGCCTTATTTTCTTCACCCTCACATAATGGGAGACTGAGGAGGTCGACGTAAAATGGCATTATGGGAGTGGGAGATGCAATTCTTAGATTTCATTGAAACGGAATAAACTATTCAAAGCTTATAGAAACTGTTAAAGCCCTGTGGGTGCCATTATTGCCAAAAGAACAGATGTCCAGGATGAAGCTTGAAATCTGGAGGATAAGACACTGAAAGCCACATGAAATCAAAACAGTTTGTAAGTTGATTTAACAAACAGTGTAAACACTGACAATTGGACCAACATGTCAACTTACCAATAGCATGTTTTTCAGGGCAAGACTACCTGTAAATGTGTTATTTAGCATAGATTTAACATATGAATGCAATCAGAGACTCAAAAATATTTCAGTTTCTATGCATTTAATTTTTTGGGTGCAAACATGTGTATTTACAAAGTAAAAAGGGACCATTTTGATTTCATGTTGACTTCACATGGAAATGTAAGTTAATTGAGATTGTACATGTAAGTGTTATGGGACAGATCCATGCATCCTATTAATTTAGCATCAATTTATGCCTCTCTTTCTGTTGGGGATACACTAGACTGGTGGCTCTGGATATGGGATGTATTTAGGAGATTGTTCTTGAGGCGGCTGTAATGCGTTCAGGGCAGCAGTTCCATCACCTCCTCCTTAACTAACACTGCAGCCCACTGGAGACCAGAGCTAGAAGAGATGAAATCCTCTCCCAAATGTGTGTGTGTACGTGCACAAAAGCAGGGCATTTATCACTTTGCACAGACTGAGCAGAGAGGAGAATGAGATAAAGGGGGAGGTAAGGGTGGATCCCTCGCAGGGAGTCCACAGGGTACATCTGCCCCTACTGCCAGACGGTTATCCAGCGCGACGAGGGGCTACCGAGTGTTTACCGCCTTCATCTGCGTCTGCACTCCAAACATGAGGGGATTCACCCAGCAAAATTGTTTCTGCTGGGGGGAGGGAGTTGTCAGTGTCAATAAAACCATGAATTTGACATATCTTTAGGAAGGCATGTATACTTTGTGTTAGACTCAGAGACAAAAGAACATGTCAGCTAAGAGGATGTTTGGTTTTGCTATGAAAAGCAGTCTGGTGGAAAAAAGAGTTTCCAGGGACCAACAGGATGGCGCGGTGGCCCAGTGCCAGTGTGAGAGCGTTTCAGGGGAAGCGTTTGTTGATCTCATACATATGTTTTTACGCTTCATAAAACAAAAACATTTGGATTTTTGTTATCATATTAAACCACATACAGTTAATTTTTTGTATCGCTCCATTTATTTTAATTTTCTCATTTCAGACTGTCAGTTTGTACATTAGTGGTGGGCATTTTCATTTTCCTCCTTCTGTAGGTCACATTATAGGCGGTGACATTATAAGTGAGTCATTTAATCAGTAACTCAACTGATTTGTTCAAACAATCTGATTTATTTAGGAATTAAACAAGTGATTGGATGTTACTATTTTAACACCAAAAGATGATTTGTGCTGGCGTAACTGTTAGTAAATCTGGCCCTAAAATGTCATTTTTGCTTCTTGCGATAAGTCATGATGGCCGCTGTTGGTAGGTTTATGTATATCGCACCCACCGCACTAGCCATTATTTTTAATCGAAGGAGACAAAGCAGCGCAAAGAGGAAGGAGGCAAGGAAAGCCTCTTATACTTGTTAGCAGCCACGTATGAGGTGTATCTTGGAGGTTATGGTACATTAAAGAATGATCTTGTGACTTTTACATACAGCAAGTGAGCTGTAAATGCAAAAACAACTGTTTCCATTGCAGTTTTGCAAAATATTCCTTTTTTGAATTGCATGAAAAACCACCTCATGTGAGCACAATTTATTTTTTTTTATTTTTTTTGCTGTATATTGGAGTTTTTGTGAAATTGATGTTTCCGTTGACTCTATTTTTAATTTCCGCAAACACAGCTACTGACAGCATGACTACCATATAGGGTGACCACCTGTCCCGCTTTGTGTTGTACTGCACAGCATTTTCACCCCTTGTCCCGCAGGTTGCATGTGGAGAAAATGTCCTGCAATTTCATCAGCCTGTTGGTTTTCAACTGTCATATTAAGAAAACGTACATACATTCTTTTGACTTTTAAGAAAGCTTTTTATTTATTCTTTTAGGCGTAGTTTGTGCGTAAAGGATGCACAACCCACAGAAATGGTCGAGCGCACGCAACTTTGCAAACTTCTTCTCTCGCAGGTTGATTCTCTTCACTCTCATACAAAACGGACACGCTTTCTCTTGCTTACATGTGCATGCTCAGATACATAAATAAGCGCAGATGACAACAGATGTAAATCAGTATTTACATAGCATAAATGTATCTGTCTCACAAGTGTCCCGCAAAACCACATCTACTTTCCTACAACAGATCTGTTGCCAATAGGTGGTCACCCTACGGTCATAGTACACACATTTATAGAACATACTTTTTTAACAGTCACAAAGCAGATACTTATTCAAAAGAAGATCCTAGAGAGTATATGATTTTGGATGCAACCATTGTGTCTGTGAGTGAGATGAGTCCACCAAAATTACCACATTTGGTACTTTTTGTAGACTCAGTAACACTGATTCATCTGAAAATTGTAAAATGTGCATTCACACTTAAATTTAATTAGTTAAACATGCTTAAAGACATTAAATACATTCAATACATCTGTTATGAAACTAGATGGCGCAGGCCGGTAGGTTCTAACGCAATCTGATGTAATGATATTATTATTCACATGGCGCAGCTGATTGTTTTCTTTCGCATCAACAACCAATGAGCTTGCTGCTCAACATTCATATATTTGGCTATTGCTTGCTGTAGCAGTTGCAACACGCTTCAGAAACCCTCCACCTTCCCCAGCTCCACCTGTATAGATCTGCGGGATGTGACCCTGGACCACAAAACCAGTCACAAGGGTCAATTTGAGATCAAAGTAATTAAATAAAAAATGATAAAAGGAAAAAAAAAATGCTGAGAAAATCACCTTTAAAGTTGTCCAAATGAAGATCTTAGCAATGCATATTACCAATCAAAAATTAAATATTAAAAATTGAAATATTTAAAATTTACAAAATATCTTCATGGAACATTATGGATTATTGGTATATAAAAAAGATAATTTTGACCCATACAATGTATTTTTGGCTACTGCTTGCTACTTAAGACTGGTCACCTATGTTATATATGGGGATTTTAAAGTTATATGTGCAACATTGTCATGACAGAATTGCAGTTAACAATCAGTCAGTTTGACATTATTACCGTTTAATTCTATATGGTTTTTAAAGTTTTTAAGACCAGCGTTGGACTGTGCTAAATGCAAAAACTGAACTACCTGCCCAATTGAGAGCAAAAAAACCTTACTGTTGAGCCCTGTTTTTCATTTGCATGTGAATATACAGGGACACTCTCCTTTTTATACACAAATTCACTCTTCAGTGTTTACTACCTGCTGAGACTCTGATTATATGTCTAAAATATAAATAAAACCTCCACACTCTCTCAGAATCCATGCTGATTTATGATTTCCACACTTACATAAAATCGGCAATGCTGAAGATATGAATTATGTATAATGTTTTAATAAACTGTACCCACATATACAAACCCCCTCTTATCGTTAGTGAGTGAATATCCCAGCAGTCAAACTTAATTAACGCTCGATTGAGAGATAATAGCTTCAATCAGTCTCGATTGCTCCTGTCAACTGAATTCATGACGTCATGCTCCATGAGCTAATTTTATTATTTAAAGCACATGTAGGGTAGTAGAGGACAGACTAGCAATGTGAAAGACCAAATTAGAGTCCCAATTTCTGTCACAATACAACAAATCTGAATTCTCCTCAAATATGCTTTACTTTCTTGATAAAGGCTATAATTTTCCTGAACATTAAATGTGTGAACATTCTATTTTTGAGTGGAATGCTTTTCTTTGTAAGGCTTCTGTGAAATAATTGAGGCTTGCTATTCCGTGTTTTTTTTGTAAAATGAATTATTAGAGTGGGGAAGGCAGTAGAAAATGTATTTCAAACACACGCATCAACAATAGGGCATCCCTTACCCCACCCCCATCCTCTAGCGGAAATAAAAAGATGGAGATGGAGTTCCCATGTGTTAGGTGATAATGACCTGCCTTGGCAGCGTGTGCCCCTCCTCCACCTCCCACTGCTCGGTGATGAACGTTCATCATCTCTGTAGTGAGTAGGACATGTCTGCCGTGCCACTTCTGTCATTAGCGGAGGGATGCGCCCATAAAAAAAAACTCATGGGGAGTCAGACACCGACTGTGACGCAAGACCCCTCCTGTGAAGCACATGTAGGAACGTTGGCCCTTAGATTAGTCATCATTAAAGAGATAGTTGTCCTGTGTTCACTGTTACCATGCTGCATTGTGGAAGCTAGAATCCACACATCTTTAGATCTTGACAGCGTAGCGTTGGCAGTCGGTCAGATCTAGGTGTGGACAAGTAATTTGAGAACAAAAGACCACCTCATTTATCTCAGCTACGGTAGTGTATGGAATCTCTAATTGTTTTCATAGGAGATGGCAATAACGTTGTATAGTGAAAAAAGGATTTTCCATTGTCTGATGCTGATATTTGGAGAATAATGTGGCTGATAATCCAAACAATTCCAATATAAATTCATATAATTCCAACTTCGGTCCTAGATTCTGATTGCATGGTGTGTTCCAGCAGATTTAGGAGCCCTTCATACAGAATACAATCCAGTGTTTTTCTACGGAAATGGTCATGTAAAGTTGCGTTTGCGTCTCGCATCTTTTGCAGCATCTCACACTTGAGCTTGAATTGCGAGACTGTAAATAGGTCTGACATAAAATAGATCCCATTCAACATGTAAGATCCCATTCCACAGCTGTTTTTGTGTTTGTTTGTTTTTTTTAGTGATAGTTGTTAATGAGTCCCTTGTTTGTCATGAACAGTTAAACTGCCTGCTGTTCTTCAGAAAAATCCTGCAGATCCCACAAATTCTTTGGTTGTTCAGCATTTCTGTGTATTTGAACCCTTTCCAACAATGACTGTATGATTTTGAGATCCATCTTTTCACACTGAGGAGAACTGAGGGACTCATATGCAACTATTACAGAAGGTTCAAATGCTCACTGATGCTCCAGAAGGAAAAACAATGCATTAAGAGCCAGAGGGTGAACATTTTTGAACGGAATGAAGATGTGTACATTTTTCTTATTTTGACTAAATATCTTTTCTTTTTCATTTAGTACTGCCCTTCAGAAGCTACAGAAGATACATATTTCCCAGAAGACAAAAAAAAGTTTTTACCTCCCGGCTCTTAATTTTTATAAATTCAACTATTATTTTCTATTGTGGTCTATATCTAAGTCAGTACTAAATAAAAAATAACATGCATTTTGTATGATTTCTCTTATTTTGGTAAAATAATTAACATTTTGCAGATTCTGCGAAGTGTATGTAAACTTGACCTCAACTGTATCACAATATAGCAAAGCCTCTTACATCTTATAACTTAAATATAACAAATGAGAAATACACAGAATTGCTGAAATTAAATGCATTTTTCTCCATATAATGGACTGATATGGTGCCCTGATTTTGAAAAATGCGGTTTAAATGCAGCTTAAAACGATCCCAAATGTGTTTGTAAACGATCCAAACCGAGAAAGAAGGGTCTTATCTAGTGACCCGATCGGTTATTTTCATAAAAATAATACAATTTATATACTTTTTAATGTCAAATGCTCATCTTGTCTTACTCTGCCTGGACTGTTTTTTTTTTTCTGTTTCACGACAGGGTATGTCGGAAAAACTCCCATCTCATGTTCTCCGTCAACTTCAAAATCGTCCTATATCGCTGTTTTATCTTTTTTGTTAAGGGTGTTTGATCTTTGCATGTTTACTTTGCAAAGACTGGGTCGGTACTTCTGCAGTGATGTAGGATGATTTTGAAATGATTTTTGAAGTTGAGAGAGAAAATACGCTTGTAGTTTTTCGACATACCCTAACTGTCTTGAACCAGAATACACAGAGTTCAGGGAGAGCAAGACAAGACAGGCGTTTGAGATTAAAAAGTATTTAAATCGTATATTTTTAATGAAAATAACAATAATTTCACTAGATAAGACCCGTCTTCCTCGGCTTGGATCGTTTACAACCACATTTGGGATCGTTTGAAGCCGCATTTAAACTGCATTTTGGAAGCTCAAAATCGGGGCACCATAAAAAAACATTTCTTTACGACTGAAGAAAGAAAGACATAAACATCTAGGATGACAAGGGCGCGAGTACATTATATGTGAATCTTTGTTTTGTAAGTGGACTTCTCCTTTAAGTCTCAGACTATGTAATTTTTAATTCACCTGTCCTGTATGTCTTTGGGTTTGGGGGGAAATTGGAATTTCATCTGGGACTTGAACCTGAGACCTTCCTGTTCATGCAACAGGGGATGTTTTAATCTAATATTTTAATGTTGAGTAATCCCATGTTCCATGTATTTACTGCAAATATTGACATTGTTCCCTTTGTTGTCTTCCTTCTCCTTTCAGGTGCCTGTGTTGAGGCCCATGGACTTGATGGTGGAGGCAACACCACGTCGCATTTTCTCTAATGCTCACACCTATCACATTAACTCCATCTCGGTCAACAGCGACTATGAGACATACATGTCCACAGACGACCTGAGGATCAACCTATGGAACTTGGAGATCACAAACCGAAGCTTTAGTATCCTTTTACAGTCAGATGGTTGCATGTCCGAAGAACATGTTTCTTTTTTGTTATGGTACTAAAAGAACTGGGTTTATACTTATCCAAAGACAGGAAAACACCCTGAACGGATGACATGTCCATCATAGGGCGTGTTATGACAGTCAGTGGTGGAAGAATTGTTTGTGCTTATCGTTAACATTTTATAAAAGCAGTAAAACTTTCTGCATCATATGTCACAGCGTTCTTTAACTATTGTAAAACACAGTTATGCCCTACCTCCTGAGGCTTATTGCTTTATTTTCCCAGTAGTCACTTTGTACCGAAACACAATAAATACTGACAGGCTTTTGTTACTAAACTAAGGGCAAAAGGATTCAGCTAAACCAGCAATCAAACAAACCCAATAAACCACCTGCAGACTGTCTCTGCTGTCACTTAATTCTGACAGATAACACCTCTGTGATGTACATTACGCCCATTACCCTTTATCAAGTGTCCGCCACTAATCCTGACCCCTGCTTCGCTGTCCCAAAGGTAAATAGTGTCCAGCTTACTCAGGCACGCTTCCCCATCGATCACTATTGATTACTGTTCTCAAGGACCCTGCAGAGCTGAGATGAGGAGTCTGTGGACAGTCTGTATGGGTGGTTATGGGTTCTGAAGAGAATCAGGGAGAAGATAAGGGAGCCTGTTATTAGCAAAAGGTCACACTGTAAATGGATGATCCTCGCAATATGTCATGATGGATAACCTGTCTCAACCCGACACCAACAGATGGATGTGATGCTATATTTATGGCTTCTAGAGCTTTTTTTATCGGTGGTTTTCGATACAAGCCAGTTCTGAATGCGTAGATATCAGATTCTCCTGGGAGAAATTTAGCATGAGAGATTTTCTCAGTTGCGGATTTACCTCTTTGTCAGCTGGTTTCATCCAGTCCTTTGGGAAGTGTACATCTGAAGTAATCCACTATATATATACTGTAGGGCCAGACACATTAATCAAGCAGAACATTTATTGAACGGGATTTAATGATACATGAGGAATGTCATGAGTGTATGAAATGTAGGATTGTGGATCCTTCACTCTCCCTTCTCAGATATTGTGGACATAAAGCCAGCCAACATGGAAGAATTGACCGAGGTGATCACAGCGGCTGAGTTTCACCCTAACCAGTGCAACACATTTGTCTACAGTAGCAGCAAGGGCTCCATAAGATTGTGCGACATGAGAACATCCGCACTTTGTGACAACCACTCTAAATGTGAGTACACTTTAGTCTTCGTTTTTTTGTTGGGACTTTGATCAAGGTGTGGCTTTCATTTTGTCTGCCAACTCATCGTGGATGTCTACCTTTCAGTCTTTAGCTTTAACCTGGAACATTCGAGTATTCCTAAAAACTTTGATTATCTTGGAGCCAAACTTTACACCAAGGATAGGCAACTCTGGTTCTGGGGAGCCACTGTCCTGCAGACTTTAGCTCCACTTCTAATGAAACACACCTGGAAAAATAGAACCTTATGCAGAGGACACAAGAAGTCGATGAGCAGTCGACGTCAGGCCATCAGTGAGAGTCTGTCAGGCTAGCACCGTTAGCTTTTATCAACGTTTGTTCTTGATAACGTATACATTCCATTTCCGTTATCATGAAACTCTTGACACACAAAAAAGGGGCTTTCGCACCTGTTTCATAGTTTCTGTTTGCAGAAATTCCCACTTCAGAGTTTAAGGAACTCTGTTTGGGTGAACTAAATTAGCTCCTACTTCAGAGTAGGATCTAAAACAGTTCTGTAGGAACTACCAGTGTTGTTAGTGAGTAAGTAAAAAATAAATTGTGTGTTTACATTCCATTTCCATTATCACAAAAACCCTCAACACACAACAAAAGGGGCTTTCACAGTGAAGGAACCTATCAAAGTTTCTATAACTATTTGCAGAAGTTTCCGCTTTTTGGCATGTTTGCACAGCAGGAACTAAGAATGTTTTTAGTTCTAGGAACTCTGTTTGGGGGAATTAAATTAGCTCCTACTTCAGAGTAGGGTCTAAAACAGTTCTATAGGAATTACCAGTGATATAAGTGTACTCTGATTGGCCAAACTCATACGAAACCTACTACTTCCCGGCATTTTTAAAAAGCCATGTAAAAATATTTACTCCACGAACATGGAAAACAGCAAAAATGGCTTTTAGCTACCGGTTGTCTGCAGCTTTGTGTTCTTTTCTCAGCCTCAATGATATTTTACCCTGCAAGTTGTCATAAGAGATTTAATCAGATTTTCATGCTTTCAGTCACGTAAATTGTATATTTATATTCCATTTCTGTTATCACAAAACCCTCGACACAACAAAAGGGGCTTTCACACCGAAGGATCCTTTCAAAGTTTCCAGAACTATTTACAGAAGTGTTCGCACACCAGGAACTAATAACGTATTTAGTTCTAGGAACTCTGTTTGGGGGAACTAAATTAGCCCCTACCTCAGAGTAGGATCTAAAACAGTTCTGTAGGAATTACCAGTGATGTAAGCGTGCGCTGAATGACTAAACGCATACAACATACTGGCTACCCAGCATTTTTTAAAAAGCCATGTAGAAATAGTTACTCCCCGAACATGAAAAACAACATTAATGGCATTTTGCTGTTATCTGCAGCGTTGTGTTCTTTTCTTAGCCTCAGTGATATTTTACACTGCAAGATGTCATGGGAGATTTAGTCAGATTTTCATGCTCTTTCAATCACGTAAATTGTGTGTTTATATTCCATTTCCGCTATTGCTCCGATCACATCGTCCTCCAGTCACCAGTTGTTGATGTTTGTAAATGCCACGAATAAAGAAGCCACTCCAGAGTTCCCACAGCCGTTGCGAATGCAACCAGTAAAACAGCCCGAGTGGGAAAGTGGTTCTCTAGGAACCACCATGCTGGCTAGTTCCTGGCGAAAGCCCCTACTGTGGCTGTTTGGAGCCTTGGGTTCCATTTCAAATTATCTGAAAAATTGATATTTCCAGTGTGGCCTGTGGTGTCACCCTTAAGATGCCTGCAGTGAAATGATTGCAGTCTTATCTGAGACCTTAAACTGACACCAAGACACCAAGTAATGAGATCCAGACAAAGGCCATGAGAGGTCCTAAGGCTAAGACCACAAAATCAAGGCCCCAGCTCTGCTTCTGAAATATTACTTTTATATATATATATATATATATATATATATAATGTCTTCTTGTTTCTCTCCATCAGTATTTGAGGAACCAGAAGACCCCAGTAATCGCTCCTTCTTCTCCGAGATCATCTCCTCCATCTCAGATGTGAAATTCAGCCACAGTGGACGCTACTTGATGACCCGTGACTACCTCACAGTGAAGGTGTGGGACATCAACATGGAGAGTAAGCCCTTGGAAACTTACCAGGTACTGACTATGAAGATCAGACAGTAAATCGTTGGTCAAAGACACAACCAGGTATTGATCACCTGTGCTTTCGGTTCTACCTTTAACAGGTCCATGACTACCTTAGGAGTAAGCTATGCTCACTGTACGAGAACGACTGCATCTTCGACAAGTTTGAATGTGTCTGGAATGGAACTGACAGGTCTGTCAAAAACAGGGGCGTCCGGTCCTTCTCCTGGATGTCCGCCTTCCAGTGTTTAGCTCTATCCTAGAACATTCAAGTAAACCTAAAAACCTTGACCCAAACTTTACACCAAGGATAGGCAACTCTGGTCCTGAAGAGCCACTTTAGCTTCACTTCTAATAAAACACACCTGAAAAATAGGACCTAATGCAGAGGACACACCAAGTTGATGGGCGCCCAACATCGGGCCTTCAGCGAGAATCTGTCAGCCTAACACTGTCGGCTTTCGTCAATGCTCGTTCTTGAAGTAAACTCAGCTTGGTGTGTCCCGGGCTTTAGTCTTTGGGACTGCTTGAAAATTACATGCAAGGTGTGTTAAACTAACCTCTGCAGGACACTGTCCCTCTAGGACAGGGTTGGTAACCTTCGCTCCTGGAGGGCCACTGTCCTGCAGAGTTTAGCTCCAACCCTAATCAAACACACCTTGCTTTCTAGTGATCTTAAAGACATTGATTAGCTTGTTAAGGTGTGTTTGATTAGAGTTGGAGCTAAACTCTGCAAGACTAGGACCTAAGTTGCCCATCCCTGCTCTACAAGAAGATGGACCTCCAGGATAAGGATTGGACTTCCCTGGTCAAAAGCAATCAATCAATCCAGTTTTTGCTAATTGATTTTGGACTGCATGGTGCTGGTATCAGGTAATAAGAACTAACTGTCTTATTCCTTTCCCATTAGTGTCCTAATGACAGGCTCCTACAACAATTTCTTCCGCATGTTCGATCGGAACACTAAGCGCGACGTGACTCTGGAGGCCTCGCGGGAAAACAGCAAACCCAGAGCCATCCTCAAGCCACGCAAAGTTTGTGTCGGTGGCAAGCGCCGTAAAGACGAAATCAGTGTAGACAGTCTGGACTTCAGCAAGAAGATCCTACACACTGCATGGCACCCCAACGAGAACATCATCGCCGTGGCCGCCACCAACAACCTTTATATATTTCAGGACAAGGTCAACTAGCATGTAGCTTGGATGTCTTCAGTTATCACAGCGACAAGAGGCACCATTTCTCTAGATGAACTGCGGGTGCAAAGGTTGGACTCACTAGCAGTGAACTCGTGAGACATCTAGGCTTCGCCTTTTACAGCAGATACGGCGCTGAATCTAACAAACCACGGACTATGACACTGGCTGTTGGACTGCTTTTGTTTTTAATTACTTTAAATGTCCCTCGGTATAGGTTTATTGGTTATGCACAGCAATACAAAAAGGATTCTCTTACTTTAAATGTCAGTAAAGACCCTTTCACATGACTCACATCAGTGATGGCGCATCGTTCGACCTCCATCAGCAGAAAAAGAGTCCTGCTGACTGCTTTGAGTGAAAGAAAACAAATGTTTCTCTGAATGTCATGCCATGCCTTTGAAATTGAGTACAGGCACAGCCGCTTCCATCTTGCTTTGATTTTTGTGCTGGCGTCAAGCAACATCATGCGTTTTGAAAGAGCAAATCAAATTTGAAGATGAATACTACAATGTTTGAACTTGACACTGAAGAGTCATATGAAAGGGCCTTAAGATAACGAGAGGAAATGTTTCAACTGAGTCAGTATTCAGGCTACATCTTGGCAGGACAGAGGATGCAGATGGCTTTGATAACTGAGTATGTTGTTGTGGCTGCTGTGGCCGTGAGGTGTCCAACTTTTCAGCTTCTAAATTTTCATTTCTCATTTTACTTTATGAAGGTGCATGCATCATTTTCAAACCCAGCCTATGGGTTGATTGATGCAACAAACAGGAATGGTGTAAAACTGAAGTAAACAATGTAGCAAATGTACTAATGTTCTGCTTTTTTTGTTCTAATTTTATAAAGAAAAGGGGAAAAATGTAATAAAAAAAAAATCAAGAGGAACACATTTGTATTCTTTGATTTCACAGCCTATGAAAACTACAAGCGCACAACACAACTGCTAAAAAACCAAAACAAAAAGGTCGCATTTATTTCCAGTCAACACGTACAGAAATATAGCAACAAGCCCAAATCAAACCACTTTAAGAAACATTTCACATGTACACATAAGGTACACGACTCATTTCTCATGCTGATTGGCCTGTTGTATTAACAGCCTGCTACAATTGATAATCCACGAGAGGCTGCAGTACCAAGTGCAAGTAACAAGGACAGATGCATTCCCTGCCTCAAGTTCATAGACTGACATTAACAATTTGCCTTGTGCTAGCCTACAACTAGTGGGCACACAGGGCATCATCTTGCACAGTTTGAGTAGATAACACCGACGTTTCAAAAATACTTTTAACACTGTGCTATGACGAGTGCAGGGCTGGCTCATGCTCAGTCCTTTTAGGTCCACTAGGGCTTCACTTCGTGGAGCGGCGGCTGGGTTCTGAGGCGGTTGGGGGAGGTGGGGGTCCCCGGCGGTCCAGGTCCTCAATGTAGAACATGATGAGTTTGCGGCGTTCTTCTGGGACGCAGTCTAGGACCAGGTAACGTTTATCGTTTTGAAGAATTTTCTCAATATCTTTTAGGTGCTGGTCTGACTCCTGGATTAACTTCCGTGATCTACAGAAAATGTAAGATATGGGTTCAACAGCTTGGAAAATGGAAGTAAAAAATCTAATGATATTTAAGTTCCCTCATACATTATTCAGTCATACAGGTTCAAAAAAAACATGAGAATTTCTGAAAATGAAAGGAATGTTTGTACCTATACGTGATGAATTTGGTTTCTTTCAGGAGAGTTCTGAAGTCAGCTTTGGCTGTGATGTATTTGTCCTTTATGTAATCCTCAAATTCTCGTTGTTTTTTCTAGAGGAGATGAGAGAAAGACCAAAGTCATTGATGTTGATGCCAAGGCAAAGAAAAAAAAAAAAAAGCAGTGTGTCAAATAAACAACTCACTCTATCACTGCTGGAGAACTTGATGCAGCGTGGGTCATCTTTGATGATCTTCTTCACCTCTTTCCATGTGGTGGTGAGGGTGATCTATGATTAAATAGTTACATAAGCAGAGTGAACAACCCAGAGACACATATCCTAACTTTCAAATAATGTATCGGTTATTTAATAACTTAAATTTGACAGTGGACAAATATCAAATGATGATGGGTTTTTATTTCATAAAAATAAAAAGTTTAACTGGCCAGTAATATAAGCCATTTATTAAAGGAAACTTCTGACTAAACTTTAATCTCAGTGGAAAGTTTTTCGAACATAGCAAGGTTCATTCATTTAGTTATTTATTAATTAATTAATTTAACAGACCCTCAAAGCAATTTAATATTATTAATACTCTTGTCCATAACAATATATAGTGGCAATAATAAAAACGAACAACAATTATTAAATAATTACGATAATTATTATTGAAATCATAAAAAAAAAAATAATAATATTAACATCATTTATACATATAATAATAACAATAATGATGATGTAATTGTCTTTGTAATTTATATAATAAACAATATGAATAAATGATCATTGTATAATATAACATTAAACATTATGTAAC
>JAHKKF010493793.1:0-13343 GCA_019740295.1 Labeo calbasu | reverse complement strand
ACCATAATTTCTTTACGACTGAAGACAGAAAGACATGAACATCTTGGATGACAAGGGGGTGAGTACATTATTTGTGAATTGTTGTTCTGGAAGTGAACCTTTTTAATGCATGGTTTTTCCTTCTGGAGCATCAGTGAGTGTTCAGTGAATCTGCTCACACTTGATTTTGAAGGACATTCTGTTGACTATAATGTGACGTATGTCAACTTATTCTACTAACCCTAATCTTCCAGTCTAGTAATACTCTAATGAGACTTAGTTGACATGTAGTTGTAAAGTCACTTGTATACAGTAGAGTCTGAATAAAGCACAAGTGTGTTTTAATGTCCGTGTGTGTGTGACCTGTATGTGGCCGGAGGGTTCGCTCGCGTCCTGCAGCTCATAAGGATCTTGTCTTCCGGAGACTCTTCGGGGTAAATGGTGTCGACGGGCTGCTCCTCGAACACGGGCCCGAAACCTGACGACTCATCTGAGACAGAAAGACAGAGAAAAACACACGGACAGATTCATAACACAGCATTTACCTTCAACAAAAGATGAGAAAACTGAGCATATATTTTATGAACTGCCGTTCAAAAGTTTGGGATAAGTAAGATTTTCAATGTTTTTGAAAGAAAACAATACTAATACAAATGACAAAATGCAACAAAATGATGAAGAGTGAAGAGTGGATTGCTAACTAGTTTATATTACAGTCCATACATTGATAACATCAGAAGTTTTATTTCTGAGTCCGTCTGAAACATTATGAAGATGAATTATGCATAAGAGCAGCATTAGGACAGTAAAGGCAGTGCATTCTGGCGCTCATTTCCAGCTCCATTAGTGCATGCTGAGATATCAGTCATCGGAGACGGACGCGCCGCGATTAATGCCGATGAATAACTCATGAACACCAGCGCTTCTTCACTGACCATCACAGCAAACCTCCTGAAGATCTCAGCGCTTTCTCCTACACAAACAGACAGGAGACGCTCCTTCTGAGAAAGAGACCTCAGATCTCCAGATCACAAAGTCTGGATGATGACTAGACATTCATTTGGGTCTGTTTTCAGTTGTAGGAGAAACATCTGAGACATCAGGAGAAACCTCTGCTGAATCCTGGAGAAATACTGCAGAATTCAGTTCAAATGTGAACAAGAGTCACATCAAATCAGAGCCTAAACACAACATCACTGTCAAATACACTCAATGACAAACAAACTGCTGAAATAAAAAACACTCTGATGAGGACAAACCAGAAGAGTTTCACTGAAATTCATGCAAAATACTGTAGAAATCTCTTTCCACCACAGAAGAAAATTGTGAATTTTTATTTCACAATTTTCTACTAATTCTGAGTTTAAATCAATTGTTTTTTTTCTTTCTGACGCAGAATTTTTTCTTTAAAAAAGACAATTGCAACTTTTTAATCACACAATTCTCCTTTTCTTTTCTCTTTTTTTAGTTTATATCTCACAATTCTGAGATCTTGAAAATCTTGATTTTTTTCTCAGTAAATGCTATAAATAAATAAATAAATAAATAAGTCTAAATTGTGAGGAAAACTAAAAAAAAAATTGCAAGAAAAAGGAATTAGTTGCTTTTTTTGAAAAAACTGCTTGAATACAATAATTTTAGTCAGTAAAAAAAATAACTGTGACTGGTACCACGTTTTCAGAATATTTCTAAATATCTCATTGTTGAGTGGAAAAAATGAAGTTGCAAGATAAGTTGCATCAGTACATATGTCACATTTTATTATTACATTCCAAAATAATGTAACATGCTAATAAATAAACTGAAACATTAGCATTGTATTAACATGTATTCTAGTTACCTTCACTCCACGACAAAATAATACAATTTGACCATATTCAGAACAAAATAGGAATGAAAAACGCAAGTATTAAGCACACATGGATTGTGGCCTTTATTATAAATGATATTTATTATGAACTCCAAGCCTAAATGAGTTTATTTAAAGTGAAACTATCTCCCGTACCTTATTCAGCATGAATGCTGATGTTCTTGACATGAATTGACTAATATATAATTTGCTGTGAAATATCAATCGCAGCACATTTCAGATGATAAAAAGACTTGTATTCCTGACAGGACAGTAAATGAGGAAACCGACGCTGCATTCAGGAATCTGCCGTCCGCGTCTGATCAGATATTAATTATTCATGAGCGCTTCACTCATAATTTGATGTCATTAACTCGTCCACGGCTTCGTTACCGTTTCCTGATGATCACACAGAACGTCCCGAAACCACAGTGACGCGAGTTAACGAGGACCATCTTGATGAAACAAGAAATTGCATTTATATATCTGTTTAACTGAAGCCTACTTTTATGAAGATTTATAGATTTTCCACTATTTTTTTACACCTTCCATAATTTTTTATTAAAATCAGCAGAGGTTAAAGGGATTAAATCTAATTATATTATGATGTATGAATACTTGACATGTTAAATAAAATATGAGGGGGGTTTGCATTACCGGACTCAGATTAAAGGAGAGAAGTCCCAATAATACTGAAATTAAAATTCATTTCTTTCATGTGAATCTCCTTTCATATATTACTGTTAACGAACCAATTAAACCACAAAACTAAAAACTACCTAAAATAAAATAAATATTAACTGAAATATAAAATATTAATAAAAAATTAAACTAATTTTATTTCAGCTAGTTGCAAAAGCAGCATTTCTCATTTTCATTTAGTTTAACTTGACGTACTAAAATAACCAAATGAGCGAAAAACTAAAAACTGTATAAAAATACACACACACACATATATATATATATATATTAAAATAACACTGACTCAGTGAGATTCTGTTGAATGAAGTAGTCAATCCTGACTGAATATCATCATAATCCATCAGAAACGCAGTGTTTATGCTGATATTAATGCAGCGTTTGAGTGACCTTGTGACCTACACTTGACCCTTTGACCCAGTTTCCATGGCGATCAGCGGCTCTTTCAGCGTCCAGTCAAACACAGTCTCTCGAGTGAATATTTCATGTGTGTGTGAGCAGAGAATCACACAAGAGACGGACCTGACCTGCCAACATCAGCAGACGAGCTGTTCGTTTGCAACATAAAACACTGACATCAACAATGAATCCATCGTAATTTCAACACACGTGGAAACAAAATACAACTTTGACATGAATGAAATACTAAATATTACTGCTGAAATCAACATTTGTAGTATTTCTCTTATGTTTAACCGTGTTTCTGCTGGTGAACTCGTCTGACTGAGGCATTGTGGGTGGATCACAGGCGTTTGATTGACGCGCCGCAGCTCCGTAAGGTTTGTACACCGCACGCGGTCGCGCGCAGATCAAAGTCTCTCCAGGAATCGGCAAACGGGCTCCCGAGGCTTTGATGGAGAACGGGTGGGGGCCGTCAGAGACGGTTAATCTACTGATCTCCCACAATGCCCCGCTCCTCGACACCGCGTCTCTATTAGAGCCCTGAATCACTGTAACGTCTGTGATGTTCACTGAACACAGCAGATTCTCACACAACACAAATACACCACTCTCAATCATCAAACTGTCATTTTCAGTTATGTATAAAGGTCAATTAGATAAAACCCAGACAAATGCAGATGGACAATGCACATACACATTTATATACAAAACAAAAACAAAACAAAACAAAAGATTAAATTGTTAAGTTTTATGAATTCAAGTAACTAGACATGCTTTTGACTTCATATAATATAATTAAACCATTAAAACAACATCCAGAATTATATAAATGGAACATACCATATTTGAGAAAACTAAAATTGATTTCACAGGGCCCTAAAAACTTAAAATTGTAGGATTTTAATTAATTAATTATTACAATTTAACTTAAACCTTTAAAATGGAATCCAGAGAAATTAAAATGGAACGTGTTTCTGTACTCACCTCCAAAGGCTGCTGGGAAATCAGCACACACTGACCAAACTGAAAGACAGAAGAAAAAAAAAACAAAAACATGTTTGATAAGTCTCCAAGTCTTGATTCATTGAGTGAGTTTGAGCATCTTTCTGACTAAAGAATGACATGCAGAGATCTTTAAGAGTGACTGAAGTGTCCAGATTAGAGATATTATACTGGATTATCACAAAACTATTCATATTACGGTCAGTACTGAGATCATGATTATTTAAAATGTTACGCAATGACTTTAGAAACATGCATTTACTCAGTGTTCACATTTTTTTAAAAATATTAACAATGCTATTAAACAATTTTGTATTTGAAATAAGACATTTTTACAGTGGATTTGATTGATTTTTTTGAAATGTAAGTCAAATGAAAAACATTTTAGAAAAAAGTAAAATAAAAAACAATTGCAAATCAATGAAAATTATTAACGTGATTATGCAATGACTGGAATCATGTCTATACTGAACTCAGAAAAATTAAAATTTGTTTATTTCAACTGAAATAGCAGAAAATCAAATGAAAAACAAGAAAAATAAACGCAAAATATACAAAATAATCAGAATCACCGTAAATCTGAATTTTTAACACAATTATGCAGTGACAGATCAAATAGATCAAATAAAGACTGACTGTAAATCAGAAGGACATTATCTTGTGTTTGTAATCACAGTAATTGAAGCTGAAGTTTGCTCAGATAATGTCCGGCTGTGATAGCGGCTGATGGACCGATGTGGGTCTCTGATACTCACGGCGGCAGGCGAGCGCGAGCGCGACGCTCAGCAGGACGCGGCAGGACGTGTGTCTCATGGCTCTGGGCTGGACGGCCACGGCGATCGTGAACTACAGGAGATCTTCAGACATCAGGAGCTGCTGCGCTTCCCTGACGAACACAAACAAACACACGCTGATACGACATACACGTCCTTCAACAAAACCACAGACATGAACATCATCAAACTCAACATCCAGATCAGAGCTAATGCTAAAGACGTTTATAATGTTGCCAAAGATTTCTAATTCAAATAAATGCTGTTCTTCTGAACTTTCTATTCATCTGTGACTCCTAAAAAATAAAATGTATGACAGTTTCCACAAAAATATTGTGCAGCACAGCTGTTTTCAACATTAGAAATGATTCCTGAGCAGCAAATCAGCATATTCGAATGATTTCTGAAGGATCATGTGACACTGAAGACTGGAGTAATGATGCTGAAAATTCAGCTGCGCATCACAGAAATCAATTACACTTTAACAGATATTCACGTAGAAAACAGCTGTTTGAAAACATACAAATATTTGACATTTTTCTGTATTTTTGATCAAATAAATGCAGCCTTGCTGAGCAGAAGAGACTTCCTTCTTTCAGAAACATTAAACCCATCCAAGCTTTTGTGCTGTCAGGATCAACATCAACCGGTTACCAGTGACATGGGTAAAAACTGTCGCCTTAACTAGCAGTGACACGATGAGTGTGACAGTGGAGTCGAGCGAGACGACACACAGCAGCTGGATTATGACACACACACACACACACACACACACAGGCAGGATGTGATTGGTCTCCTAGCAACACTTTTCATGTGAGACGGCCGAATCTTCACGAGCTCAAACTGAGATCTTAACCACTTAATCACACACACACACACACACACAGATCTGTGTTTCACGGCCCATTTCAGCCGCAGACGACAGACACACAGTCACATGACCGTGATAATCAGCTATTTAATATTCAAATCTCCTCACACTGACACACACATGAGCTGAATGAATGGAAACGATGAAAGAGCTGAGAGTCTCGAGTCTCCTCAAGATCTCAAATGAACACAGAGACTCCTGTGGATCTCCATCATGTCTCACGGTGCGCTGTGATGAACACACATCCACAGCAAACCAATCAGAGACAGAATCGATGAAACATGAAGCTGTGGTATTCACGCGGCTCCTCAGAGAATACCGCGGTACACTGCGTTTACTTGATGTTCTAGTGATATATCAGTAAATGACGTCATGCGGCGCCGCTGCACAAACACACGTCCATCAGTCACTCCGGCTCTTTCCGCTCTCTTCGTCTGGATTCATCACATCTTTCCACATTTCAGGTGATTATTTCTGCTTCCTGCTGGAGTCACGCGATCACGCCATTAGAGGAGAATGAGGATCTGTGCACGGAAAACACACGCACAAGGGACCACACTGACTTTCACTGGATGTTTTTTTGCTTTTTACAGTGGAAAAAAAAAAGAGGGAGAATCAGTGATCAATAATTTTTGGGTGAACTTTCTCCTTTAAATGAACACACACTACTACTATAAAGTTTGGGGTCAATAAAATGTTTTAATGTTTTTAAAAGACGTCTCTTCTGCTCACCAAGGCTGCATTTATTTGATGGAAAATACAATACAACTTATAAAAATGTGACATATCATTATTATGACTTGAGAAAGACAACTTATTATTCTTCTTTTTCTTCTGAGACTCTAACTCCTCCTTTAACTCTACAAACTCCAAACTCAGCCCAGATCTTCAGACTGATGTGACTCTAGTGTGCTGTATCTTGTCTAACTGGTTTTCCTATAAAATAATGATTAAAACTGGGAAAAATCCCACAGACTTACACTATCTCACAAGCCAAGCCTAGCAACTAGAATCAAGCTAGTAACTTTGTAAACATGTTAGAAACATGCTAGCAACAGGCCAATCAGGGGTGCGTTTCCCAAAAGCGTCGTTAGCCAACTACGGTCGCAAGTTCCGTCGTTACCAACATCGTTCAACGATTCTGTGTTTCCCAAAACCATAGTTCAAATGAACATTCGCAAACAGCGTCACAAACTTACGTGGTTGGAACTACAGCTCTGGACCTGCGGTTAGAAGCGTCGCTCCTTCTTAGTAAGACATTTGGGCTCAATAAGTTATGCTCTTTTGCACAATAAACAAGTCAACGTGCAGTACAATCCATATCTTCCATTCTATATAAATATAAATGCATTTTAAATCGATGTTTTTTTGCACGTCCTCTATAAGCGCTGTTTTTGAATAGTGCGCATGTGCACACATGCCTAAGGAAACACCGGAAAATGTTAATCATTCAATAAGCGAGTTACATCGTTGTAGGGAAACGCACCCCAGGCTAGAAACATGCTAATCATGCTAGCAACATGCTAATGACTTGCTAATCATGCTATAAAATATGCTAACAACATCCTAGCAACATGATAATCATGCTAATAAAATGCTAATCATGTTAGAAACATGTTAGCAACATGCTAGTAACATGTCAATCATGCTAGAAACATGCTAACAACTTGTAAACTATGCTAACAACATGCTAATAACTTGCTAATCATGCTAGAAATACACTAGCAACATGTTAATGATGCTAACAACAATCATGCTAGAAACATGCTAGTAAACGTGTTAAAGGATGCTAACATCTTAATCATGCTAGAAACATACTAGCAGTGTAATAATAATGCTAACAAAATGCTAGCAGCAGGCTAATCATGTTAGAAACATGCTAGTAACATGTTAGTAACTTGCTAATCATAATAGAAACATGCTAGAGACATTGTAATGAAGCTAACAACATGTCAACCATGCTAGTGACATGTTAATAACTTGGCAATCATGCTAGAAACATGCTAGCAACATGCTAATGAAGCTAACAACATCTTAGCGACATGATATTCATGTTAGAAACATGCTAGCAACATGCTAATCATGTTAGAAACATGCTAGCAACATGCTAATATCTTGCTAATCATAATAGAAACATGCTAGCAACATGCTAATGATGCTAACAACATGACACTCATGTTAGAAACATGATAGCAGCATGCTAGTATTGTGTTAATCATGGTAGAAACATGCTAGCAACATGCTAATGATGTTAACATGTTAATCATGCTAACAACATGCTAGTAACATGCTAACATCTATCTATGCATCTATGTTTTGCCTTCAAAACATTCAAACTTTAACCTTTTAAAACTACTTTAAACTTCAAACTATTTCAGACTAAAAACCATCAAACTTTTTCAAACTTTCTGATCAGGCTTTCTCAAGCCAACTTAAAGTTTGTCTTGCAGAACTTTTTTTTATCTAGTTTGAATTTAAAGTAGCTGTTTTCTATTTTAATATATTTTAAAGTGTAATTGATTTCTGTGATGCGCAGCTGAATTTTCAGCATCATTACTCCAGTCTTCAGTGTCACATGATCCTTCAGAAATCATTCTAATATGCTGATTTGCTGCTCCACAAACATTTATGATTATTAGCAATGATTAAAACAGCTGTGCTGCACAATGTTTTTGTGGAAACCCTCATATATTTAATATTTCAGGATTCACAGATGAACAGAAGGATCTAAAGAACAACATTTATTTAAAATACAAATCTTTGGTGACATTATAAATGTCTTTACTGTCGCTTCTGATCAATTTATTGCGACCTTGATGAGTGAAAAACGCAAAATCGTAAGCGTTAGTGTAAACATCATTAATCATGTAGTTGATGTTTGTAGCGAGTGTTTTCTTCACGCAGCAGGTCGAGTCTGACCTTCAGTGTTGTTGGCGTGTTGACTCAGCGTGTTAAAGTGCTTTGTGTTCAAACTCAGCTGAACAACTAACCAATCTCAGCCGGAATAATAACAGCATTGAGCGGCAGAGACGCGGTCCTCCAGGAACCAGCGCATCAATGAGAAACGCTGAGCTGAGGGATATGAGTGAATATATGACGTCACACACACACACTACAAGAGTCCAGACAATGACATCTGCGTCCAGAAGATCCCGTCACCGGCGCACAACGGACGCATTCATGATCCTCTCAGACAGACGTGATTCTGACGGACACAAGCAGACGCTACTGTACACGCAGGGGTCACGGGGTCACGAGCGGACGTTGCTGTGCACGTGCACTGCTGACTCAGACGATCACACCTGCGCCGCAGAGTCTCTACATTACAGCACATGATAAATCTCATATTTAATATCCATGATGCTGCTGCTCTGAACATGTGCTGTGATGTAATTGGCCGTCTGAAGGGTCACATGACCTCTTAAAGGACAAACACCAAACGCTCACAAACTATTAACAGATTCAGCCTTGTGAAAAGGAGCACGCTTTAACAAAACAGTGCTTATTATAGAAATAACATGCTTTTAATTAACATACTTAAGTGTGGATCAAATTCAGGGTCTTTCAGATATTTAACTGCATGCTGTTTACAATTTAATGAAAGTGAATTAGTTTAAATTAGTTGTAAATGCAATTAGTTGAACTTTGGAGTCAAAAACACTCATTTCATGTAAAATGTTGACCAATTTAAGTAGCACACCTTTATTTGTAATTTCATAACTACTTCTGTTGTCTTTGAAATATAGTAAAAGTGCTGCTGAATCTACCGACACGCATTTATGGTAAACTAAAATATAGTTTAATATAATTCCTATTGAAACTTGTCTTTCTTTATTTAAATATACTCTGTAAATGATATGAAACATATGCTTTTTCCATAACTTTAACTCATCAAATTTATAAGGATGGTCAACAATTTTTAATTTTTTTTTTTTTTTTTGGTAAAAGACCATTTTTGAACAGAAAATGAATATATTATTTAATATCTTTTTTTTTCTTTTAAATATTTTATTTTAAATTATATTTTTCTTTCATTTTTGAATTGTACCGTAAATCTGTCCCGTGGTGTGACATAGCAAAAATTAACAAACAACAACAACAAAAATCATAATATATACAAATAGCATGAGAGAGATTTATCTTCATTGTGAGATTTTCATTTTCATATAGTGTTATTTATTTAATATGAATTATATTATATTTAATATGATTACAATTAACATAATTTTCCCCATGACATGTTGGGCAATTTCAAGACAAATTTTGACAACAAGACAAACTTTGATGTCATCTGTTCAAAACTGCTGAAAAGAAAACCATTTTAAGATGAAGGATATTGCAACACTCAACCGTTTTTTTTAATTTTTTTTATTCTGAGATAAAAAACAAATCTGTGGTCACACCATATGACGTTATGTCACACTAAAAGACAGAAATGGTAGTTCTAGCTCCCAGCTGCATGTGTGACGGCTATGATATGATTGATATTCAAACAACATTCATTAAGATATAATAATTATTTTTTAAGAAAATAATTTAATTCATGTAATAATTGCATTTAAGAACACTGAAAATTATCAAAAAAGAATAAAAAGGAGTTAAACTAATCTTATTTAATTATTTAAAATGCTTTTTTAAGAGACCTTGTCCTCTGGTGTGACATCTTTGTCTTGTGGTGTGACAGTAGAGGCGTCGCACCAGTGGACATGATCTGTCACACCATAGGACGTTTCAGCCTTCCGTGTAAAGTAATGACCTTGCTATTCCATTTGCAAGACACATTTCCATAATTTTCCATGATTATGCAGTTTTTAATCAAAAAATATCATTTAGGGGTGTCACACCAAAGGACAACAAAACATAACACGTTTGTACAGGTTCCAAAAAAGTACAATTCTGAGACAAAAATGTACCATGTGCACGTCATGAGCTTGACAGGGGCTTCAGTAACAGGATCATGAATGGGGTCCTTCAACTAATTAAAGTTTTTTCTGGAATTGGCCGATTTAAAATCAGGATGTGGTGTCACACCAGAGGACATGGTTTTCAGAGACAAAATCTATCAAGTTCCTACGCTTTCAGAACTATGTAGATGAAAAAATGATTCCCATTTACTAAAATAAACACTTGTGCAATTACACCAGAGGTACTTATTAACAATTTTATGCTTTTCTTTTTTATTTATAAAAGTTGTAATTTACTGAACCACGATCAAACAGTCACTCCAATAGGACAATTTTGACATTTGGTTCAATACTGAAAAACACTGCAACTTTTATAACAACGGGTCCATGACAAAGAAATGTTTAACAACTTATTGCATTTTAAATAATGACAAAAGTTATACACGATTCAAATCAGATTAATATAATTTAAGCTAAAAAATGACGTGCACAGTCAATTTTCAGCACATCAAAATAAGTGTTACAACAGAATGAAATAATATTACAACATAATGATTAAATCAAGCTTTTAATTTGACACTTTTTAAAAGTGCTTAAGAAACAGTCCTAAAATGTCTCTCCTAAAATAATTCAAATCTACTTCATGGATAAATATATAAAAATAAATCTACATGTATAAATATCATGCTATTGTATTCATATGCCACTCATGTTCAGTAAACCACAGTATTACCGCGGTACGTTTGGCGTGACAGTCTCTCACACCCTCATCAGCCTCATCATTCACGTCTGGGCGTCCCATGAGGCCTCAGATTCACTAACGTCCTCTCTAAAAGCATGAGCACTGCCAACTGTCCCAAATCCTCATTGTCTCCTGGACAAATGGGACGGAGCGTATCTGAGATCGGGAGCGATCAGATTAACTGTGGGACGCGTCTGAAGGAGAAACCCTGCTGCGACAGGAGAACCACTCACGCTAATGAAGCCCTCATCACCACACACGCCTCTGAACCCCAGCAACACATGCATGATGGGTAAAACATATTACGGCATTCGTCTACTTTAAACAGCAGCTCGCAACCACAAGGTCATGGGTTTGATTCCTAAAGAAGGAATGAACTGATAACATATAGCTTCAGGTTTTACTACGTTATATATGTATGTGTTTTATACACACTACCGGCCAAAACTTTGAAATAATCAGGATTTTTACATTTTTTTAAAAGGCTGCTATTCTGGCTGATCAAAAATACAGTAAAAACTGTTAAATATTTTTATGTTTTAAAATATTTGTTTCCTATGTGAGTATGTGTTAAAGTGTAATTTATTTCTGTGATCAAAGCTGAATTTTCAGCATCATTACTCCAGTCTTCAGTGTCACATGATCCTTCACAAATCATTCTAATATACTGATTTGCTGCTTAACAAACATTTATGATTATGAGCAATGTTGAAAACAGCTGTGCTGCACAATATTCTTTATTTTATTTTTATTTTTATTTAATTCATTTTATTTTTCATTAATCATAGATTCAAAGAACAGCATTTATTTGAAACAGAATTGTTTTGTAACATTATAATGTCTTTACTAACACTTTTTATCAGTTTAACGCATCCCAAACGTGTTTCTTTTTAATCTTATGAAGTCTGCTTTATCATGGCTTACACAAAAATATTAGGGCTGGCAAATGATTAATCGCGATTAATCGCTTACAAAATAAAAGTTTGAGTTTTCCTTAATGTATGTGTGTGTACTGTGCATATTAAATACAAACACATTCATATATTAAAGAAATATTCACAAGTATATGCATTTATTATAATTTTTAGAGAATTTACATTATATATAAATAAAAATATTTTGTACATAAATAATATATTTGTTTTAAATATATAATTAATTGGTGTGTATTTATATATACCTAATAATACGCACAGTACAAACACGTATTAGACAAACTCAAACTTTGATTTACTATGTGATTAATCGTGATTAATCATTTGCCAGCCCTAAAAAAAAAATGAATCGGCATATTAGAATGATTTCTGAAGGATCATGTGACACTGAAGATGCTGAAAATTCACAGCAATCGATGACATTTTAACACAGATTCACACTGAGGCAGATATTTTACATTCTAATAATATTTCATTATTTTTACTGCATTTTTGATCAACAACATGCAGCTTTGGTGAGCAGAAGAGACTTCTTTAAGAAACATTAAACATCTTCCTGACCTCAGTCGTAGTGTGCGCGACAAATATAGAAGGTTAATGGAGTCTAACTGGTTATTTCTGACTAAACCAGCAGCGCGTCCTAGTTCCTGAGCCGTTCGTCTGTGCGTCTCAGGCGTTTAGTAGCTGTATTGTGTTGAGTGTCTTTCAGAGAGCAGCAGATTTGGGTCACAGACAGACAGAAGACCGGATGAACGCACATCATCCACCACGCTTTGAGGTAAATATCAGATACACACGATGTAAAAACACATCAAATAGTCCAAATACAACTAGATCAGACATTAAACACAGCGTCAAGTGACCATGAATGACGCTTCTGTCCACAAACTCACCATATTCCGTGAGCATGATGACATTTTCATGCTTCGTGAATAAAAGCCACATTCAGAATGTGCAGGAGACAGAAAACAGGCGGCAGACGATGAGACGACGCGTCCTGCGGCCGTTTGTCTTCAGATCAATACTCCTGTATGTTTCACCACGATTCGCAAAAAGCAGCGTTACACAACGGCACTGCATTACTGTCAAACCTGACATTAAATGAACTCGGTTTCAGAGCTCAACATCACATTTCATTAGCAAATGGGGTCAAGGAGAGACTGCACATGCAAAACACACACACACAC